>CAUYPK010002130.1:0-17727 GCA_963574355.1 Loris lydekkerianus | reverse complement strand
ATATACTCCCAAATATTTCATCTTTTTTGTCACTACTGTGAAAGGAATAGAGTCCTTGACTGTTTGTTCGGCTTAATTATTGTTGGTATATATAAAGGCTACAAATTTATGGGTATTGATTTTGTAGCCTGAGACATTGCTATATTCCTTGATCATTTCTAAAAGTTTTGTAGTAGAATCCCTAGTGTTTTCCAGATATATGATCATATCATCTGCGAAGGGTGAAAGTTTGATCTCTTCTGACCCTATGTGGATCCCCTTGATTGCCTATTCTTCCCTAGTTGCAATGGCTAAAACTTGTCTTACAATGTTAAAGAGCAATTGAGACAATGGGCAACCTTGCCTGGTTCCTGATCTAAGTGGGAATGATTTCAATTTAACTCCATTCAATATGATATTGGCTGTGGGTTTACTGTAGATGGCCACTATTAGTTTAAGAAATGTCCTTTCTATATCAATTTTCTTCAGTGTTCTGATCATGAAGGGATGCTGGATATTATCAAAAGCTTTTTCTGCATCAATTGAAAGAATCATATGGTCCTTATTTTTAAGTTTGTTTATGTGTTGAATCACATTTTTAGATTTACGTATATTGAACCAGCCTTGAGAGCCTGGGATAAATGCGACTTGGTCATGGTGTATAATTTTTTTGATGTGTTGTTGGATTCTGTTTGTTAGGATCTTATTGAGTATTTTAGCATCTATGCTCATTAGTGATATTGGTCTATAATTTTCTTTTCTTGTTAGGTCTTTCCCTGGTTTGGGGATCAAGATGATGTTTGCTTCATAGAATGTGTTGGGTAATATTCCTTCTTTTTCTGTATTTTGGAAGATGTTTTGTAGTATAAGTACTAGCTCTGCTTTAAATGTTTGGTAGAATTCTGATGTGAAGCCATTTGGTCCAGGGCTTTTCTTTTTAGGGAGATTTTGTATAGTTGATGCTATTTCAGAATTTGATATAGGCCTGTTCAACATTTCCACTTCGTTCTGGCTAAGTCTTGGTAGGTGGCCTGCTTCCAGGTATTGGTTGATTTCTTTGAGATTTTCATATTTGTGAGAGTAGAGTTTTTCGTAGTATTTGTTAAGGATTTTTTGAATTTATGAGGGGTCTGTTGTTATCTCATCATTACCATTTCTGATTGATGAAATTAGAGATTTGAGTCTTTTTTTCCTTTTTAGGTTGGCCAAAGGTTTATCTATTTTATTAATCTTTTCAAAAAGCCAACTTTTGAATTTTTTGATCTGTTGTATAATTCTTTTGTTTTCAATTTCATTTAATTCTGCTCTGATTTTGGTTATTTCTTTTCTTCTGGTGGGTTTGGGGTTGAAGTGTTCTTCTTTCTCCAGTTGATTGAGATGTTCCATTAAGTTGTTAACTTCCTCTCTTTCCATTTTCTTGAGGAAGGCTTGCAGGGCTATAAATTTCCCTCTTAGGACTGCCTTTGCAGTAGCCAACAGGTTGTGATAATTCATGTCTTGATTGTTGCTTTGTTTCAAAAATTTGGTGATTTCCTTCTTAATCTCATCTATAACCTATGTATCCTTCAGCATAAGGTTGTTTAGCTTCCATGTTTTTGTATGTGTATGCAGGTTCCTGTTGTTATTTAGTTCAACTTTTATTCCATGATGGTCTGAGAAGATGCAAGGAATAATTTCTATTTTTTAAAAATTTGCTGAGGTTAGATTTGTGGCCTAGGATGTGGTCAATTTTGGAGTATGTTCTGTGTGCTGTTGAGAAGAATGTGTATTCGGTTTGGTTGCGAGAAATGTTCTGTAAATGTCTGTGAAGTCCAGATGTTGAATGGTTGAGCTTAAATCTAAAATTTCTTTGCTGAGCTTCTATTTGAAGGATCTATCCAGGACTGCTAAAGGGGTGTTAAAATCTCCAAATACAATGGAAGTGGAGGTAATCGAGTTGCTCATGTCTGTTAGAGTTTCTCTTATAATTTGAGGTGCATTGTAGGTTGGTGCATAAATATTAATAATTGAGATCTCATCATGTTGAGTATTACCTTTAACAAATATGAAGTGTCCATCCTTATCCTTAATTATTTTGGTTGGTTTAAAGCCTATTGCGTCTGTGAACAGGATTGCAATGCCTGCTGTTTTCTGCTTTCCATTTTCCTGGAATATAAACGACCATCCCTTCACCTTGAGTCTATATTTGTCTTTTAATGTAAGATGCGATTCTTGGATGCAGCAGATATCTGGCTTGCATTTTTGTATCTAGTCAGCCAACCTGTGCCTCTTTAGAGGACAATTTAAACCATTCACATTAATTGAGAATATTGATAAGCCTTTTGAGAGTCCTGTGGACATTTTTAATCCTTTTGCGACTGTGGAAGTTGGAATTTGATCAAAAATTTTTTGGGTGGGTTTACTTTTGTGGTGGAGAATTATGCTGGTCTTTATGGAGGATAGATCTAATAATGTCCTGGAGAGCTGGTTTAGTTGTGGCAAATTTCCTCAACATGTGAATGTCATTGAAGTATTTAATTTCTTCATCATAAATGAATCTCAGTTTAGCTGGGTACAGGATCTTGGGTTGCAAGTTATTTTGTTTAAGGAGATTAAAAGTCAATGACCATCCTCTTCTAGCTTGAAAGGTTTCAGCAGGGACATCTGCAGTTATTCTAATATACTTCCCCTTGTAGGTAATGGTTTTCTTTCGTCTGGCAGCTTTCAGAATTTTCTCCTTCATATTAAGTTTAGTGAAATTTATTATGATGTGTCTGGGGGATGTCTTATTTGTGTTGAGTCATGCTGGAGTTCTGAAACTGTCTGGTATTTGAATTTTGAAATCTCTTGGCATATCTGGAAAGTTCTCCTTCACAATCTCATGGAGAAGAGACTCTGTGCCTTGTGAAGCCACTTTGTCACTTTCAGGGATTCCTATAAGACAAATATTGGTTTTCTTCGAATTATTTCAGAGCTCTCTGAGAGAGTGGTCTGTTTTTCCTCTACATTTCTCTTCCTCTTTGAGGTTTTGGGAGTGTTCGAAAGCTTTGTCTTCAATGTCAGAAATCCTTTCTTCTGCTTGCTCCATTCTGTTGCTAAGGGATTTACTGTGTTTCTCAGATCTTTGAGGGATGCAACTTCTTGTCTCAATGTATGAAAATTTTTGGTCATTTGGTCTTTGAATTCGTTGAATTCTTGAGATAACTTTTGGAATTCTAATTCGATCTTATTTGCTATCCAGATCCTGAATTCAATTTCTGACATCTCAGCTATTTGTTTGTGCACGGGGTCTTGTGCTGTTTCTGCCCCATTGATCTTTGGGGGAGTTGAACTACTCTGATTATTCATATTGCCAGAGTTTTTCTGTTGATTTTGTCTCATGATTGTTTTTCACCATTGCCTCTGGCCATCCTCAGAGTTTGGTAGGTGTCTCTCTCAGATGAGACCCCAGCGGGATCATTCTATTGTTGCTGAATCTTTGTAGGGAGTGACCCTGTGTAGTTCCTCTGTGGCTGCTCTAGCTAGGGAGTGCTGGTTGTATAAGCAGCTCTGGTGTGTGACACACCCGGATCCAACAACAGTGCTGGGGATGGTGCACACTATTCTGGGAATGCCTGGCACCCAGTGACTTTGGCACTGACAGCCCAAGGCTCCAGCAGTCTCTGGCCAGGAGAAGGGCTTAGCGCAGAGGCAGGGAGGGCTCCAGAGGGCACACAGCTACCAGAGTCCCTGGCCAGATGACCCGGCTAATGTGGAGGCTGGGAGGACACAGGAGGGATGACGCAGGGTTGCATGGCTTCTGCAGTTTCTGGTCAGGGACTGTGGAGGCCCGGTGGGTGCGGGTCACCGGTCGGGGGTTGCTGCACAGCTCTTATGGAGGTGTTGGTGGTGCCAAGCCCAGGAGTTTGAGGTTGCTATGAGCTGTGACGTCACGGCACTCTACCCAGGACAACAGCCCAAGACTCCAGTGTCCCAACAGCCCAAGGCTCCAGTGTCCCAAAACAGTTTCACTCTGCCCCTAAGGATTAAGGCTGTAAGGCAGTTCAGTCACTGCCTTTAGGCTTCTCAATCACTAGGTTACTTTGTCCCTCTGGATCCTTGCTCTGGGACCCTGAGGGCAGAGCTTGCCAGAGCAGTTCTTTCACAATGGCTTCCTATAACCAGCTCAATGGCTCAGCCTGGGGCCCCAGACAATGCCCAACATTCTCCACACTCCTGCTCAAGCTCTCCCCAAGGAACACTTAGCCACTTGCCAGTTTTCCACTGTTTTTGTCCTCCTTCTTTGGTCCAGAAGTCCCTTGCTGGCTCCCTGTATCCTCAAAGGGATGATCATAGGCAGATCCCACCGGCCAGAGATGCCTGGAGTCTTGTCTCCCCAGACTCGCTGTGCCCAGTTGCAGGGAAGCTGTTACTCGGCCACCATCTTTAATCCAGCCTCTCAGGGACAGTTTTATGGGAAAGGAAGAATGATGTCTTGGGAATGTCTGTCTCTATCCAGGGGGACAAAAACAGTGGAAAACTGGCAAGTGGCTAAGTGTGTTCGATCCACCTAATCATGCCAGCAACTGTGAGTACAAGCAGCAGTGAGACTGCAAACCAGAAAAACCTTACCTGTGAACTGTTTTGGTGTTCTTGGACTTGGCACTCAGTTGAACTGCCTCTGGGACTGAAATCCACTGCAGGCCCCGAGAAACAGGGCCTTTGCCCCATGGAACTTATATTTCTGTCAAGGACTACAGGAGACTGATTAGACTAAGGAGAGGAAGGGGAAGATGAGGAAAAAAGACAGGACACTATGCATGATTGGAGGGCAGGAGCTCAAAGGGTGGCATCAGGCCTCTCCCTCAGCACCAATCCAGCCCCAAAAGGGCCAGGCTATAAAGAGAGAGGGCAGGGACCAGAGAAGACACCAGCTGGCCAGCCACAGACAGATTGAAACCTGGAAAAAAAGAATATCAGTCTGGCATGGTGGCTCACACCTGTAATTCCAATACTCTAGGACAGGCATCCTCAAACTTTTTAAACAGGGGGCCAGTTCACTGTTCCTCAGACCGTTGGAGGGCCAGACTATAGTTAAAAAAAAACCAACCAAACAAACAAACAAACAAAAAAAAAGCAACTATGAACAAATTCCTATGCACATTGCACATATCTTATTTTGAAGTAAAAAAACAAAACAGGAACAATTACAATCACACCGTCTCATTTGGCCTGTGGGCCACAGTTTGAGGACCCCTGCTCTAGGAGATCAAGGACAGTAGGTTGTTTGAACTCAGGAGTTTGAGACCAGCCTGAGAAAAATTGAGACTCAGTATCTAAAAAAACAAAAAAATAGCCAGGCATTGCAGGCATTATGGTAAGCACCTGTAGTCCTAGCCACCTGGAAGGCTGAAGCAAGAGGATATCTTGAGCCAAAGATTTTGAGATTGATGTGAGCTATGATCCCACAGCACTATACCCAGGGTGACTGAGTGAGACTTTGTCTCAAAAAAACAAACAAACAAACAAACAAACAAAACAAAACAAAACAAAAAACAAACACAACAAAAATCAAAGGAACATCAGTGTCTCCTAGGAGGGGGATGAGTGTGAGCAGGAAAGAAGAGGGAGAGGCTTCCTTCCTGTTCAGGCTCAAGGCCTATCTTAGTTCTTTGGCTCAGAGAGGAGCCTGCAGGGAATCTGTGTGTAGCTGCTCCCCCCACCCCCACTTTGGACCTGTCGCAGTCCCCAGGACTCTTCTGTTTGCATTGTTTCCTCCACCCCACCCAAGCCCCCAAATGAAGATAGCCCCCCCTTTCCATCACTGCCCTCCCTCTCCGACCAATGTGACTTAGGTTGGGCACCTGGTGGCAGTGGCCCTACTCATCCTGGCCTGTTCAGTTGCCTACATTTGCTCTTGATTTGTTGTCTAGTAGCTTTTTATGTCTGTGATTGAATGAAGGTAGGTTTTTTTCCCCCTTAGCTTGAAAATTAAGGTACTTCTCTCTCTTGTCCTGTGGTGTGCAGATTATTATAGTGTCTTCTTGCTTAGAGAGGACAAAAATGAAAATGAACTCAGACAAGTCCAGTTTAATTGTGACACACAGCTCCCTGAGGTCTCCTTTCCACTCTGCCCATTTCTGAGCCAAACTAGTTTTCCACGGTTAAACTGGGCCTGGTTTCCACATTGGTTCCTGTCAGCAAGTTCCTCTGCCCAGTTTTGTGTGGTTGAATAGGATTCTTTTTCTCTTACAAACTTCCCTTTAAGGTCATCCTTAAGGGAGAGTGAGGATGTGGCCTGGAGGGGTAAAGGGGACTGCAGACTGCACTTTCAGAGGAAAATGGAAATGGCCCTGTTCAGTTATGGGAGCCAGGTACTGCTTACCCCAAGGTCCTCTTGCTTCAGCCCACACTTCCATCCTGGCCCAGTACCCCAGGGAGCCTGCTCACCTGCTCCTCCATCCTGAAGATCCTCTGATTGTGGGCCCATTCCCATATCTCAGGGTGTGCTCAGTCTGTGCCTGGGTACTGTGCAAGCTCCACCTCCTGCTGCAGCTGCAGCCACTGCTTCTCATCTGCCTCTAGCTAGGCCAGGCTGGGGTTCTGCTCTAGCACCACCATCTGAGCCCACAGATAGGGAATACCATCAGGGTTCTGACTTAGTGTGTGTGCATATTTGCATGTGTGTATACACCTTCATGTGACAGGTGCTGTCAGATGTCCAGCACCTCCCTGAGCCACAGCCAGAACAGGTGGGGGATGCAAGAGAGATTCTTCCTTGTCCCCCATCCTGCTGGCCCTGACAGTAAGCTTGAAAATTCTGCCCAGTGTACCTGGCAACCCTTACTCTGACAGGTGCACACACATGCACACACAGACATACTCCAATGTTACACACACAGGCACAAAGACAAGCATGTAGATACTTAATTAGTTCACCTAGATGCACATATATGAGCAAAAGCCCACTACTCCTGCACATCTACATACATGACAACATCTGTAGACCCACACACCTATATTCATAATTCCTAGACATGCCACACTGAGCACAAGATTCATTCATGCTACATGCACAAGAATACTCACATGGACACTTACACAGCTACATGTGCAAAACAGATGTGAATCCCCAGTATCACATGTTAACAAGTCTCTAGTGCTTTCTATCTATATTTCGCAGAGAACTTCCTCCATGGCCTGGCAGGGACACCCGTCCAGGGCTTGGGGCTCCTGGGTGGTGGGGTTGAAGGCCCTTGGCTGACTAGGTCACTGGCCTCCAGAGACTTCTTAACACTCAGGCTAGGGGTGAAGTTGGGGTCCTGGGCTGGGTGGACAGGACCAGATCTCCAGCTGCTGGTTCTGACTCTGTCTCTGGGCCTCATCCAGCTTCAGTTGAGCTCCTGAGATAGTGTGATCCAGGTTGACCTTCTCAACACTCAGTCACATGGTATTCTCATGACTTTAAAGCTTCTCCCACTCCATCTCGGCAGGTAGGGCAGGAGGGATCAGGCTGCCGGGGAGGGGCTCACAGACGGGTGTCAGTGTTCTGAAACCAAGTGGAATAGCCTAACACTGCCAGAGGAAGCAGACCCTGGGGACATGAAGACAGGACAATGCCTAGGACCCAGAAGAAGTGAGGTGAGTGGCCCACACTGTCCAGCATCGCCCTGATGGCCAGGTGGTCCATCTTTAACCCCAGGGTTCAGTGCTCCACCTCCCACTTTGCAGTCTCTAAATGAGGCAGGACTGCTTATCCTGAAGCTTCTGGACTGTGTACAGAGCTGAACAAACCCTCTTGCCACTGCTGCAGCACCTACAGCAGAAGACAGGCAGGACCTTAATTCCTGTGGGCCTGCAGCTTCTGGACTGTGTACAGAGCTGAACACACCCTCTTGCCACTGCTGCAGCACCTACAGCAGAAGACAGGCAGGACCCTAATTCCTGTGGGCCTCAATTTGTCCACATGAAGCTTGGGATGATGATGTCACTGGACTAGGTAGCTGTTTCCACAGGAGAATATGCAGGAAACAGTGAAGGCTGGGGTACATGTGCCTTTGGTGGGGGACAGGGAGAATCATTCAACAACCCCAGAGAGGCCAGGACTAAACAGACTGATAATAATGGACATCCTCTTACCTGGGCAGAGAGTCCCTAGGACAGGAGTGAGAGGTTACAGTGTCTAGATCAGGGGTCCTCAAACTGAGACCTGCGGGCCACATGAGGCGGTGTGATTGTGTTTGTTCCTGTTTTTTTTTTTTTTTTTTTTTTTTTTTTACTTCAAAATAAGATATGTGGGCGGTGCCTGTGGCTCAAAGGGGTAGGGCGCCAACACCATATGCCAGAGGTGGCAGGTTCAAAATAAGATATGTGCAGTGTGCATAGGAATTTTTTCATAGCTTTTTTTTTTTTTTTTTTAACTATAGTCCGGCCCTCCAACAGTCTAAGGGACAGTGAATTGGCCCCCTGTTTAAAGAGTTTGAGGATGCCTGGTCTAGATGATTCTGAGGACTGAGTTTGAGAAATGTTTGTTCTAGAAATCCGTCTAAGTATCTCTCTGTCCTACAAAGGAGAACCCAGAAAGTCCTGTGGGGACCAGCTTGTGGGGACCAGCTTGGGGTTCAGTCCCATCTCAAACTTTCTTCCACCAGCTGGTCAGTAACTTCCTTCTTCCTATCCCCCTGACACGAGGTCCTGAAGCACCAGGCTAGTATGGAGGAGGGGGACAACTGATAATCTCATAAGGGCACAGTCTGGGGCACTTGGCAGTGACAGGTTTTCCTCAAGGAAGTTCTCTGTGAGACTGGTAGCCTGGGCAGGCATTAGAGGGGAGGGCAGAGAAGAACTGGGGCCTGGCCTTCTTCCAGGCCCAGTCACAGAGCTGGACTTCAGGGCCCAGGGTGGAGACTGAACAGAAGGGCAATGTTGAGACTACAGGGGGACCCTGAGGCTCTGCCAGACATAGAACTCCTCCTGCTTGTCAGGCTTCTGGTATGTGATGCTCACTTGCTTTGGCTCATCCAGCATGTTCCTACCTTCGTCCTTTGTCCTCATGCAGTAGATGAACAGTGTGAGCTATACAACATGAAGAGGGCACCCATCACCACAAGTGCAGTGACTGCTGCAGAGGAAGAAAAAAGAGGTCAAAGGTCCAGGTAGTCGAACCTTGGGCTTGGGGGCTGGGGTGAAGAGTTGGCTAGGAGTCTTGAATCTGAGTGGGAGCCAGTACCACCACCACCACCATTAATTGGCCTCACTGGCTCCCTGCTCATCACTTAGCACACTCTAACTTAACGGATCCTCACCTCAACCTATGAGGGAGGTGACATGGTCTGCATCAAGTTAAGATGCCATCGATTGTGAGATGCTCTAGTATTTATAATCCCTGGGAAAGAAAAAACTCCATCAACTGAACTATGACATGTCCCAATCACAGAAGTGTCAACACATGAATGGATCAGTAGCTTAGTACAGACAAAGGGCAGAGTGGCTGTGCCCCTTCTATAGGTGAAGAGGAGGAAGTCTGGAGCTTCAGGGGAAGCTCCATGCCTGAGGTCACACTGTTCCTAAGTGGGAAACCAGGATGTGGATCAGGAGTCCAGAGCCTCTTTAGGAGATGTAGTCAGGGCAAGTCCACAGGGCCTAGGGCCTAGGGTAGAGGAGGTCAGGTTCTGGGGGTCGAGTTGCCAGCTTTCCCTTCCTAGCTGGCTCCTAGGAAAACTGTGCCCTTACTTACCTCTGAGTTCCCAGCCAGCTGCCTCATGCTGGGTTCCCTCCAGTACCCTTCGGGCCCAGACCTAGGCCTCACCTACAAGCACCTCCTTCTGCCCCAGGAGCTTTTAAGTCAGCTGAGTGGTGAGCTCCCTGAGTCGATGGCACTGTCCAGGAGGAAAGGGCCAGGGCAGGCACACTTGGGCGGTGCTCCATGTGGAGGTGATGGCTTAGTCACAACCCTTCCTATAGCCACCAACTCATTGCCTGTGTCTCACTGTGAGGTCTCCTTTGGTAGCTTAAGATCTCCATTGGGCCCCCTCATCACTGGTACTTTAGCATCCCAGATTGTGTTCAGGAATGACTTGAGCATTGGAGTCTGCTGATAGAGTGCCATGAGTCCTGGAGTCAGGACCCAGCACTCCCCTGGCACATGGCAGCAATACACATGCACAAGCCCACTGCTACCATCCCACTTCTCAGGGGATGCTAACACCTACTAAACACTCACTGTATGCCAGGCACTGCTCTAAGCATTATCCCCGTGAAGGAGATAGAATCATCTTCTGAGCAGAAGTAGGCTCAGTAGTTAGGTGAACTGCCCAAGGACACACAGCTGGTAAATGGTAGAAGCAGAAATAAAATCTAGATTGCAATAGTTGTATTGTTCTATGTAATAGAAAATATCTTAAACACACGTACACAGCTCCTGACTCTGGTGGTCGACCTTGTCCCCTGCTGCCATGGATAGGGACAGCACAGCCGACCTGCACTGTTTATTTGGAGTCTGCCAAACTCCATCTATTTAGTAAACATCTATTTAGTCAGGACAAGGGACAAATGCCTGGCCAGGGGCAAGTGAGGGGAACTGAGAGAGCGTGGGTAGGGATGCAGGGATGTGCCAGGATGTCACTTCTGATCCAGACCTGGTGTGTCCTCAGCCTTTCTTGGATTATCACAGTGATCTCAACTCAAGGTTAGCTTCAGAGAAGTCTCATCTGTTTGGAAGACAACATCTGGTCATAGACAATTGAAATGATGATGATAATGATAAATCTGTGGGCAAGTACCAGCCCTGGACCATTGTGCATGGCTAAACCTTCTGGCCTCCAGTCAGGAACCATGATGCCACCATTTTGGAAAGGAGGACCCCCACATGGGTAGCTGAATGGGCAGAGGGAGTGGGTCATCTCCCCACACACAAGACCATGAAGTGGCTGGAGGTGACTCCAGCTTCCAGAGGTAGGGGACAGGGCAGCCAGGCACATGGGGCTGGGACTGGGGAGCAAGCCGGAGGGAATGGCCAGGTCAGGAGTGAGCACAGCCTGAGAATCTCCTGTCAGAGACCCATTCAGGAGACAGCAATGCCAAATCACTCACAAATGAAGCTGTGTCTTGGAGCAAACAGCATTAAGAGCTGTGGCAGGGAAGAGGGGGAAGCTCATGGCTGGGCTTGGGTGTCCAGGTAGGCAGGAATGTGTAGGCTCCATCTTTAGGGATGTGTAGGAAGGCCAAATGATGGGCTGGGGGTGACTAAGGGCATTCATGGGCACTGAACCTCCAACTCAAGGACTCTGGACTCAGGAAAAGGGTTAAGGAGGCATCCCAGGGGTAAATCCAGCACACCTGGTAATCCTAGCCTGGGAGGTTGGGAAAATAGGGAGAAAGATTGGGCTTCATCCTGGAAGTGTCCCCATTGTGCAAAGCGTGTCCTATTTTCTGATCTCATTTATATCTTCCCTGACCATTCTCCCACCTGGGGTCCACTGCACCGTCAGGAAGGTAAATGTGTCTTCTTGCACCTTGGGCTGCTCTCCTGGAAGGCTTCAGAAGCTGCCAGCAGCTAATCCCAAGAGCTGTGCCAGGCAGCTGAGGACCGTATCAAAGGAGCATGGGTCATGCCACCAGTGACAGTAAAGCAGCCAGCAGGCACCAGTGCTCTGTGGATGTTCAGCAAACAGTCTGCAGCAAGCACTGAGTCTCTCACAAGAAAATGGAGTTGAGACCCAGGAGGATTTACCACTGGAAAAATGTCACAAGTGTTTGTTCCTAGGCTCTGGGTTAGACACAAGAAGACACTATGGGGTGTGGAGACAAGATGGCGGACTGAAGCCAGCTTTTCAGAGAGGCTCCCATCCAGAAGGAGAGTTAAGGCACAAAAATTTAGCAAGTAACCTAGTGGATTTGAGCTGCACCAAAAGAGAAGGTTGAAGAATGCACATCAACCCTGCTGAGGTGAGCTGCGACCACAAGGAAGCAAACAAAAGGTACAAAATTCATCACCAAGTGGACATGTGTCCCCCCCTCCCCCATGAGACTGGCTCAAGAGCCTCACAAACAAACAAACAAACAGGCAGAAATCAAAGGCCCTCCCACTACAATCCACAGGAGAGACCTTCTAAAAACTGGATCCACCTCCCCTACTAGGGTGCCATGGCATTCTCCTGCCAAGCATAAAACTGCATAAAACTATAAATATTCTTTGCCTGTAACTCTGAACTTCCAGAACTCCCCTCCACTCACCCTGAGGTCTGGAGGCCTGTCCCCCAGGAATTCAGATTCTTGGGTGATTTCTCGAGGGGTGTGGACAGTGCCCGAGCTGTGGCTGGTCAGCGCTGACTCTGGGGCATGGGAGTGAGAAGAGGACAGTCTGCTGAGGGGGAGCCATGCCAAGGCGGTGCTTCCCTGAGGCATGGTGCAGCAGCTCTTCTTGGGCAGAAAGACGGCCAGGCACATGTGTGAAACTGTGCATATTTCCCACTTACAATGCTTAGCTCCCATCACTCTCTTCCACTCTCACTCTGGAGTCTGGGGGCCTGTCCCCCAGGAGACCGGATTGTTGGGTGATTTCTCATGGTGAGCTGCATTGACTCTAGGGCATGGGAGCGAGGAGAGGACAGCCAGCTGGGAGGGAACCGCCACTCTGGGACATGAAGTGGTGGTTGTCTTCTGGCAGTGGTGTGGCCAGGCATAAAACTGTGTGGAACTGTGTGAGCTCACTACCTGCAGCTCTGGGCTCCCAGAACTCCCTTCTGCCCCCACTCTGAGATCTGGAGGCCTGTCCCCCAGGAGTCTGGATTTTTTGGATGATCTCTCGAGGGGTGTGGGCAGTGCCTGAACTGTGGCTGGTCAGTGCTGACTCTGGGGTGTGGGAGTGAGGAGAGAAGGGTCAACTGGGAGGGAGCCACACCAGAGTGGCAGTTCCTGGAGGCGGACCAACAACCATTTTTTTTTTTTTAACAGGAAAATGACTCACTCCTGGATATTCTGAAGCAACACCCCTTGTCTCCATGGGCAACAAGAGGAAGCCACTTGAGTAAAGGATTTGCCTGAGGCAACTCACAAACCCAGGAAGCTTCCAGGGTGGGGCTGACACAGAGAGTTAACTGAATACAAACCTCCAGCAGCAAAGACAGGACATTGGAACTCAGAACAGCTTCTCTTCTGCAGGCAAATTTAGTGGGAACAGAGACAGAATCCCACAAAGTTGTTCTGTTCTGTTCTGTTCTGTCAGGAACATCAATCAGGGGCAGGTCTGGGCCTGAATGAACACCTCCTGACCTTCATCAAGTGCCCAAGGATGTCAGGCCTCACCTCCTCCTGCTAGATAGTGGCAGAGTGCAGAGGCCTGGCAGATTTCCTTGTGATTCAGGCAGGTGCAACCCCCTGGAGTATTTGTTCACTACAGGCAACTGAGTCAATCATCTGCAGGGATATCAGTGACTGGGTCCAAGAGAGGGGCAAGGTGGGGAAGGAGGCATCAACCTTCCCAGACTGATCTATTTGCTGGGTGACTCCTCCTGAATCCACACAGCACTGGAGCAAGCTAGATCAGAGTAGTCACCAGACACCTGTGATCCAGTTCCCAGAGACTTCTTGAACTCCACAACCTGAGACAGGTGCCAACTGAGACAATTAATTTGGACCTTTTGAACTGAATCAATAGACTGAGGACTTTTCAGGTGGTGCCTTGGGTGTGCGGTTGCAGGAAGGTTTTATTTTCCTTTTCCAATTGTTGCCAGTGGTGGGCAGGGTGACATAATAGCTGGTATTTCTCCACAGCTGAAACTTCAACCCAGAGTAAATGTTTCACTAGGGTCGAACAGAAACCAGCTGAAAACAAGACAGAACAACTTAGCGCATCCACACCAGACAGGGCCCCAGTTTCTCAGGCAAAAACACTGTACAGGCTCTCGACAAAGCCCCAGGGAAAAAAAATCAAAGGAAGTAAAACAACCATGTGGTGGAATCAGCGGAAAAAATCTGGTAACATGAATAACCAGAATAGATCAACCCCCCCAAGAAAAGATATGGCAGATGTAATTAAAGATCCCATTCATAAACAACTGGCTGAGATGTCAGAAATCGAGTTCAGAATTTGAATTGCAGACAAGATTAATAAAGTGGAATTAGGAATTCGAGGAGAAATTTAAAACTTGTCTCAAGAATTTAATGAATTTAAAGACAAAACCACCAAAGACTTAGACACACTGAAGCAAGAATTTGCAGCCCTCAAAGATATGAAAAATGCAGTAGAATTCCTCAGCAACAGAATAGAGCAAGGAGAAGAAAGGATCTCTGACATTGAAGATAAAGCCTTTGAACGCTCTCAAACTCTCAAAGAGGAAGAGAAATGGAGAGCAAAAACGAATGATTCTCTCAGCTCTGGGATAATTCGAAGAAGGCCAATATCCGAATCATTGGAATTCCTGAAACCGATGAAGTGCCCTCACTAAGCACAGAGGCCCTTCTGCATGAAATTATGAAAGAGAATTTTCCAGACATGCCTAAAGATTCTGAAATTCAGATAGCAGACAGCTTCAGAACCCCAGTACGACTCAACCCCAATAAGACATGCCCCAGGCATATCATAGATTAACTACAGTAAAGTTAATATGAAGGAGAAAATTCTCAAAGCTGCCAGGTGAAAAACAGCCATTACCTACAAAGGGAAAAATATTAGAATGAATGCAGATCTCTCTGCTGAAAATTTTTAAGCCAGAAGAGGGTGGTCATCGACTTTTAATCTCCCAAAGCAAAATAACTTTCAATCCTGGATCTTGTATCCAGCTAAACTGAGTTTCATTTATGATGGAGAAATTAAATATTTTAATGACATTCATATGTTGAAGAAATTTGCCATAACCAAACCAGCTCTTCAGGATATTCTCAGACCTATCCTTCATAATGACCAATCAAATGCTATACCACAAAAGTAAACTCACTCAGAAACTTTGGATCAAACTCCAACTTCCACACTGGTAAAAGAATTAAAAATGTCCACTGAACTTTTGAAAAACTCAGTACCCAAAATTTCACGAGACTTATCAATATTCTCCATTAATGTGAACGGCTTAAACTGTCCTCTAAAGAGGCATAGGTTAGCTTACTGGATACAAAAATTCAGGCCAGATATTTGTTGCATACTGGAGTCACGTCTTAACCTAAAAGACAAATACAGACTCAGGGTGAAAGGATGGTCATGCATATTTCCTGCAAATCGTAATCAAAAAAAAGCAGGTGTTGCAATTTTATTTGCAGATACAATAGGCTTTAAACCAACAAACATAAGGAAGGACAAGAATGATCACTTCATGTTTGTTAAGGATAATACTCAATATGATGAGATTTCAATTATTACTATCTATGCACTCAACCAGAATGCACCTCAAATTTATAACAGAAACTCTAACAGACATGAGCAACTAGATTTCCTCAAGCTCCATAATAGTTGTAGATTTTAACACTCCTTTGGCAGTGTTGGATCAATCCTCCAATAAGAAGCTGAGCAAAGAAATTTTAGATTTAAACCTAACCATCCAATATTTGGATTTAGCCAACATCTGCAGAACATTTCATCCCAACAACACTGAATACACATACGTCTCATCTTCCCATGGAACTTGCTCTAAAATCGATTACCTCTTAGGTCACAAGTCTAACCTCAGTAAATTTAAAGGAATAGAAATTATTCCATGCATCTTCTCATAACACCATGGAATAAGACTTGAGCTGAGTAACAATAGGAATCTGCATACTCATACAAAAACATGGAAGTTAAATAACCTTATGCTGAATGATAGCTGGTCAAAGATGAGATTAAGAAAAAAAAATTGCCAACTTTTTGAACCAAAATGACAATGAAGACATGACCTATAAGAACCTCTGGGACACTGCAAAGGCAGTTCTAAGAGGGAAATTTATAGCACTGCAAGCCTTCGTCAAGAGAACGAATAGAGAGGAAGTTAACAACTTAATGGAACATCTCAAGCAACTGGAAAAGGAAGAACATTCCAACCCCCAAACCCAGTAGAAGAAAAGAAATAAGCAAAATTATAGCAGAATTAAATGAAATTGAAAACAAAATAATAATACAACAGATCAATAAATCAAAAAGTTGGTTTTTTGAAAAGGTCAATAAAATAGATAAACCATTGGCCAACCTAATCAGGAAAAAGAAAGTAAAATCTCTAATCTCATCAGTCAGAAATGACAAAGACAAAATAACAACAGACTCCTCAGAAATCCAAAAAATCCTTATTGAATATTACAAGAAACTTTATTCTCAGAAATATGAAAACCTGAAGGAAATTGACCCAATACTTGGAAGCACGTCACCTTCCAAGACTTAGCCAGAATCAAGTGGAAATGTTCAACAGGCCTTTATCAAGTTTGGAAATAGCATCAAACACACAAAACCTCCCTAAAAAATAAAAGCCCAGGACCAGATGGTTTCATGTCAGAATTCTACCAAACCTTTAAAGAGGTATTAGTACTTATATTAATCAACCTGTTCCAAAAGGTAGAAAAAGAAGAAAGACTACCTAACATGTTCTATGAAGAAAACATCACCCTGATACCCAAACCAGGAAAAGACCCATCAAGAAAAGAAAACTATAGACCAATATCACTAATGAATATAGATCCAAAAATATTCAACAAAATCCTAACAAAGAGAATCCAGCAACACATCAAACAAATTATACATCATGCCCAAGTTGGTTTGATTCTAGGGTCTCAATGCTGGTTCAATATATGTAAATCTATAAATGTAATTCAGAACATAAACAAATTAAAAAACAAAACCATATGATTCTCTCCATTGATGCAGAAAAAGCTTTTGATAATATCCAGCATCTTTTCATGATCAGAACACTTAAGAAAATTGGTATAGAAGGGACATTTCTTAAACTGATAGAGGCTACCTACAGCAAACCCACAGCCAATATCATATTGAATGGAGTTAAATTGGAATCATTTCCACTCAGATCAGGAACCAGACAAGGCTTCCCATTGTTTCTATTGCTTTTTAACATTGTAATGGAAGTTTTAGCCACCACAATTAGGGAAGAAAAGGTGATCAAGGGTATTCATATAGGGTCAGAAGAGATCAAACTTTCATTCTTCACAGATGATATGATTGTATATCTGGAAAACACTAGGGACTATACTACAAAACTTTTAGAAGTGATCAAGGAATACAGCAGCGTCTCAGGTTACAAAATCAACATTCACAAATTGGTAGCCTTTATATATACCAACAATGGTCAAGTTGAAAAAACAGTTAAGGACTTTATCCCATTCACAGTAGTGCCAAAGAAGATGAAATATTTGAGAATTTATCTAACAAAAGATATGAAAGATCTCTATAAAGAGAACTATAAAACTCTCAGAAAAGAAATAGCTGAAAATGTTAACAAATGGAAAAACATACCACGCTCATGGCTGGGAAGAATCGACATTGTTAAAATGTCCATACTACCCAAAGCAAAATATAATTTCAATGCAATTTTTATTAAAGCTCCACTGTCATACTTTAAAGATCTTGTAAAAACTGTACTTCGTTTTATATGGAATCAGAAAAAACCTCGAATAGCCAAGACATTACTCAGAAATAAAAACAAAGCCAGGAGGGGGAGACAAGATGGCGGACTGAAACCAGCTTTTCACAGAGGCTCCCGTCCAGAAGGAGAGTTAAAGGATGGAAATTTAGTAAGTAACCTGGAGGATTCGAGCTATACCAGGAGAGAAGGTTGGAGATCGCACATCAACACCACTGAGGCGAGCTGAGACCACAAG
>CAUYPK010002129.1:0-15186 GCA_963574355.1 Loris lydekkerianus | reverse complement strand
TTGAACAGAAGCTTCTCTGAAGAAGACAGGTGCATGGCCTACAGACACATGAAAAAATGCTCATCATCTTTAATCATCAGAGAAATGCAAACCAAAACTACTCTGAGATACCATCTAACTCCAGTAAGAGTAGCCCACATCAAAAAATCCCAAAGCAACAGATGTTGGCATGATGTGGAGAAAAGGGAACACTTCTGCACTGCTGGTGGGAAGGAAGTTTGGAGACCCCTCAGGGATCTAAATGTAGACCTGCCATTTGATCCTGCAATTCCTCTTCTAGGTGTATATCCAAGGACCAAAAATCACTTGGCAATAAATATATTTGCACCAGATTGTTATTGCAGCTCAATTCATAATTGCCAAGTCATGGAAGAAGCCCAAGTGCCCATCGACCCCTGAATGGATTAATAAATTGTAGTATATGTATACCATGGAATACTATGCAGCAGTAAAAAGAAATAGAGACTTTACCTCTTTTATGTTTACATGGATGGAGCTGGAAAATTTTCTTTTTAGTAAAGTATCTCAAGAATGGGGAAAAAAGTATCCAGTGTACTTAGTACTACTGTGAAACCAATTTATAATAACTCACACTTGCATATGAAAAATAAAACACAAGTTTAGCCTAAGATGAAGGAGGGAAGGGGAGGGAGAGGGATGGGGAGGGGGTGGGCAGGATAGTAGGGGGAACACAACTATGGGGCACATTGCAAGTACAAGTTGGATCTATCATGTGTAGAACACAATTATCCTAATACTATAATTGGGTAAATGAGGTGAAAGCTACATTGATTAGTATGATGTAAGCACTCCAATTTGTACAAATAATCAACACACTGAAATTGGCATAAATGTATTTATGATCTATGTAAAAAAGACTTAATTAAAAAAATAAATAAAATTGTACTAAAAAAATTAAAAATAAATGTTCTTGATTTGATTTTCATCTTAACTGTTAATTTATATACATTGATTTTATAATGTAAGACTTTTCTGAATTTATTTACAAATTCTAGGAGTCTTTTGGAAGAGTTTTTGGAATTTTATAGATATAGGTTATATTATCAACAAACAGGAATAGTTTGGCTGCCTCCTTCCCAATCTGGATAATCTTTATTTCTTTCTCATGCCTGATGGCTCTAGCTAGGACTTCTAGAATTATGCTGAATAGAAATGGGGACAGTGGACAACTTTGTCTTGTTCCAGGTCTTAGGGCAAATACTTTCAGCTTTTCTCCACTCAGTATTATGTTGCCTGTGAATTTGTCATACACGCTCTTATTATTTCAAGGTATATTCCTCATATGTCTAGTTTGTTAAAGGTTTTATCATCAAAGGATGCTAGATTTTATCAAATACCTTAATGTGATTGTGTGGTCTTTATTTTTGCTGTTTACATGGTAATCATGTTTATTGATTTGCCTATGTTGAACCATTCTTGTATCCTTGCAGTGAAGCCCACTTAATTATGGTGAATTATCTTTTGGATGTGCTGTTGAATTTGGTTTGCTAATATTTTGTTGAGGACTTTTATACCTATGATCATAAGGGATTTGGGTTTGTAGTTTTCTTTTCTTGCTGTGTCCTTTCCTGTCCTTGGTATCAAGATAATGCTGGCTTCATAGAATGAGGTAGGGAAGGTTCCCTCTTCTCAATGTTGTAGAATAGTTCTGTGGGCAGGTAGCAGTTCTTTTTGTGTTGGCATGGTAGGATTTTGCTGTGAATTCATCTGAATTGGGCCTTTTATTGGATTATTTTTTGTTACTGCTCCAATCTTGCTGCTCATTATGGGTCTATTCAGGATTTTTACTTCTTTCTGATTTCATGCCTTTCTGAAGAAAGTTACCATAGGATCTGTTTCTGAGATGATTTAAAAACAGCCTTGTTTACAGTTAAACATACATGTACACATAGAGATTTCATGAATGCTTTCTAGTCTCCCGGTTCTATGGGGGTAATTTCTAATTTACAAAGTTGTGTCTAATTGACAAAATTAAATTATCTTCCTGTCAAATCCTCCATTTCATTTATGCAGGTGCATCTAGTTTAACTCTACAACTCAGTTGGCAAACAGGAAAGTAATATTTTATGAAATTTAAGTCAGTCACAGATATACATTAATACAGACTTGACAAATGAGCTCCAAATCATGAGTTCTGGAGCTGTGATCAGCTGATATGTGGAGTAGGGTGAACCCCAACTTCACGCACCCAGCTGTCAGTTCCCTAAAGCACATGGCTTAACAAGTGTTTATAAGATTTGTTCTGTGTTTGAAATAATATTTTTCCTTACCATATTAATTCCTCTTTTAAAATCTAGACTTACAAAAATCAAAAAACCATAACACTTTAAGGCTGGAATGAAGTTCAAGATATTTTCTGATTGGACATTTCCCAGTGACCCTGCTTCTGGAATGAGAAGGTCTCTGAGTGATAGGGCATGGTGAGCAGCGCCTGCTGCAGAGCACACCCTATGCCTGCAGGCTCACGCAGCTGAAGACTCTGGTACAGGGCATGTGGCAGATGCCTATAGTCTCAGCTTCTAGGGAGGGTGGAGCAGGAGGATCACTTGAGCCCAGGAGATTCAGGTTGCTGTGGGCCAAACTAAAGCCACGACACTCTACCCAGGATGACAGAGTGAGATTCTGTCACCAAAAAAAAAAAAAGAAAGAAAGAAACAAAAAGAAAAGAAAAGAAACAAACCTCTGGTAATTTCAAGCTTACTTTGTAGAAAAAGGGAACTGAGGCCACCAAATTTCAAGTGAACTTCCTGTCCTTTAGCTCTGCTCTGTCAGTAGTCTCACATCTCTAAGTGGGACACATGTCACATGTCCAGACTTTCAGTGGACACACATTCATCCTAGAAACATATTTTATGTTTTCCCCCTTGTTCATCTCCTATGTTAATTGCACATGTAATTTCAAGTCTGTGAGCTTGTATTCCCACACAAGATACAGGCTGAATTAAAAATCTCATCTGGTTGGATGCCTGCAGCAGCACATCCTTTTCACCCATTAGAGGTCATGACCTATCAACCCCAAGCTAACCCCTGTTTTCCCTCATAGATTTCTCTGTTTTCTTCTGAGACTCAGAACTTCCCTCCCAAGTCACATTCTTAGCAACCAGTACATTTTGGCTGTTTGGAGAAGAAAAACTAATAGAATAGAGCGAAACATGCAGCTCGCTGTAAATGTAACCAAAGTATTTTTTTAAGCACAATATTCAAATTGGTTGTTTCAGAATTAATATTTAAGCTGCAAATGTAAATGTTTTAATTAAAAATATATTTATATATTTCTCATTTTTTAATTATTAAATGGCTTCTGCTGGGTAAGAAAAACTTGCTTTGGTTTCCTACCACTGGCTCTGGTCTATCCTGTGGTGGGGGACAGGTATGTGAGTAAAACACTTCTGTCTGGAGATATCCTGCCAGAAACCTACAGCTGGCCCCTCCTAGGAATCCATCATTAGGTTCCCATTATTGGTCTGATAACACTCTCTCAAAAAAGTAGAAAACAAAACAAAAGGAATTCTGAGATCGATGCTGTTTCAGGTCAATTTTAGGAACTATTTGGTTTGCTATTTTTTTGAAGGCATACAGATTTTCTAATTGAAATTGCTGGTTGTTAATTGAATAAAAATATTCCCACCATCACAATACTGATACAGCTGTATGACATGGAGACTGGAAGCCTGCTAATTTCTCAAACCCCGTAGGGTTGAGAGCTTAACTCTCTCCTTAGCCCACTTAAAAGACACTTTAAACCAGGGGTCCTCAAACTGTGGCCCGCAGGCCACATGAGGCGGTGTGATTGTATTTGTTCCCATTTAGTTTTTTTACTTCAAAATAAGATATGTGCAGTGCGAATTTGTTCATAGTTTTTTTGTTAGAAATTTGTTCATAGTTTTTTTTCGTTTGTTTGTTTTTAAACTATAGTCCAGCCCTCCAACGATCTGAGGAACAGTGAATTGGCCCCCTGTTTAAAAAGTTTGAGGATGCCTGCTTTAAACTATTAACCTTGCTAAGGAGAAGCTTTCCCTTAGCACTTAGGAAAGCATTTGTTGCTCCAATCTCTCCTCAAGTTACTGCCAGCTTATCCTGTGAGCCAAAACAGTTCTCCCTCTGTGTCCCTGAGGGCCAAGGCTACAAGGCAGCCCTGCTACTGCCAAACACCGAAATCTCTGACACTCTTCCCCAGCTTCTCATTTCTGGCCTTTGGTGCTGCTCAGTCACTAAATCATTCACCTGCAGCCTAGCTCTGCAACCCTGAGGGCAGAGCCTGCAGGGGCAGTTCTCCCACAATGGCTGCCCACAACCCACAACCAAACAATATTAGCTCGGTTCCAGCTCAGTGGCTCAGTCCAGGGTCCTAGAAAATGCTTAAAGCCATCTGCACTCTCGCCCAAGTTCTCCCAAGGTAGTTCAACTGAGTGCCCAAGTCCATAAACAACAAAACAGCCCACAGAGAAGGCCTTCCCTATTTGCAATCTCCCTGCTATTTTTAATATAGCTGTGGCAGCCATGGGCTCCAACCAAATGAAAGCAACCACTTGCCAGTTCTCCACTGCTTTTGTCCTCCTTCTGGGGTCCAGTAGTCTCTCACTATCTCCCTGTGTCCCCAAAGGGGTGTTTCTGGGCAGAGCTCACAACCCAGAGATGCCTGGAGTTTTCTCTCCCCAATCTCCCCTCACCCAGTTGCAAAGAAGCTGTTACCCAGCCGCCATCTTGCTCCCTCCAAAAGCTAGCTACTTGCAAAGGATAACCAGTGAAGTCATTATGTGTGTATTGCCACTCCACATATAATATTTCATAATCTGTAAAGTCACACAAATGACTCAGTGCTAAATAGAGCCAGCATTTCTAGGGGACTAGCAATACAGATAAGGATGCTGAAGCCTGGTAAGATCATCTGCATTTTAAAAGATTTGCCAAATACAAAATAAAAAGAGTTATGTACCAAGCCACCAAGAAACTACAGATCCAGTTCCAACAGAATTGATAACCCCACTGTATAATGTTCTCTGTACACATAAAAAATCCCACTAAGCTGAAACCATTTATTCCTGATAGTGTTCATGGCTGGATAATCTACAGCCAGGTTAGGAGGTATAGTAGCGCTTGAAGTTTATGGCAATGAAATCTGAACTATAAATCTCAAATTCTCAATAGATAAAGTGTCTTGTCACTAGAGAAGCATGTTGAGCTTCTTCTTTATGGCCTTCTCACAGATCCTGAGACCCAGTTGTGCTTTTCCTAACCTCTCTCCATGCTGGGGAGAAACCAAGGGATAAGCAGTAGGGCTTTGCAGGAGAGAAGAACAAGAAAGGGGGATGGAGAGGCATGTCACCACTGTGACCTGCCTATGTGGTGAGTTAGTACTCTGCTTTTAAAGGAACAAGCAGCATCAATTGCACTCAAATGTTTGTAGCAGCACAGTTTACATTTGCAAAGATGTGAAAACAACCAAGTGCCCATAAATACATGAGTGGATTAATAAACTGTGGTGTTTGTATTTATATACCATGGAGTACTACTCAACCAAAAATAGTGATCTAGTTCTCTTTTGTAACAACCTGGATGGAACTGGAGACCATTCTTCTAAGTGAAATATTGCAAAGATGGAAAAACAGGTACTCAAGACTAAATAGGAGTTAGTCAATCAACGTTTATATGTGCACATTTGGAAATAAAACTCAGTGGGAATCAAGTAGGTGGAGGAATATTTTTAAAGTCATACCTAACTAGTACAAAGCACATATTCTGGGTGAAGGGCACACTTATAACTTTGACTTTAGAATTACAGAAGCAAATTATGTAACCAAAATATGTGTACCTGGCTCAGAGCCCATAGCTCAGTGATTAGGTCACTGGCCTCATACACCTGGGCTGGAGGGTTCAAAACTTGGCCCGAGCCTGCTAAACAACAATGACAACTACAACAAAAAAATAGCTGGGTGTTGTGGTAGGCACCTGTAGTCCCAGCTACTTGGGAGGCTGAGGCAAGAGAATTGCTTAACCCCAAGAGTTGGAGGTTGCTGTGATCTGTGAGCCATGACACCACAACACTCCATCCAGGGCAACATAGTGAGATTCTGTCTCAAAAAAAAAAAAAAAAAAAAGTGTACCCCTGTAACATTCTAAAATATAAAAAAGAAAAATATTAACATTGTAGTACCTACAAACTCAGCACCCCCCAAAATTCACTCTTTTTATTTTTCTATTTCCTTTTTGTCCATGTTAAGGTTCACACTTCTATTTTCTCTTGAATTGTAACTTATTTTCTTTTCCTGCAACTCACCTGAATTTCTGGCTCAATCCTAGTTTCTATACAATGGGAGGAAATTTCGTTTAGGTACTTAGATGAACGCAACAGGACTCAGCAACTTCTCGTTTTCTCTGCTTGGCATTCAAGGGTCTGGCGCTGCCTCTGCCACCCTTCCTTGACCATCCTCGGATTACTACTAAGGGGCTCCCTGTCTCTGCAGGCTTCCAGGTCTTAGCATTGCTTTCCTCAGCCTACTCAACCACCTGCTTTCTGTGCAATGACTCGGGGATGTGTGACTTCCCCTTCAGACCCATAACTCTGCCATGTCTCCTGTGCTCCTGTCACCATTGCATGCCACTGGACATGCCCTCGGTGTTCTCTGGGGTTGTCTGGGAGAGCAGCTCAGTGCTCCAGGCTCTCCAAGCCTCATATTTAACCAGAAGTGGGGTCTCCCTGTTTTCCTGGAATTCTGCTTAAGGCCAAAGGACAGAGTCCCTGCCCTGAGTCTTGCTCCCACTTCTTTACACTCCTGCCTCAGCTTAGAGAATCTCTTCAATTCCCAGATCTGAGCAGTTGATATCCTTGTGCCCCGGGTCCCCTTGTGAGTGGCATGTGAGCAGTGCCACCTGCTCCATATGTCCAGGGGCTGTGTGGGTGGAGTTAACACATTTATAGGGAAATGATTTAATATTTCATAGTATGTTGCTGTCCACTGGCCTAATCAGAGACACTGAGGCAGACACTGCAGATGAAATGAATGATTTATTAAGGGATGGCTGGTGCTTGCTTGGGCACAGCAGCAATTGGCTGTCTTTACTCATTTTCTTATATACCCAAACTTATCAGATAAAAATAATCCAAGAACAAGGGAGACAAAAGGTAAAGATGCCTCATCAGCATTAACACAGCAGAGTACGTACACACCTTTCTAAACCAAGAATATCTTGTTTAGACATAAACAACAATGGAGATGAACCACAAAGGGCTGAGTTGTCTGTTCTGTTTGCCTATGTCCCTATATGATTAACTGAAAGTTTTTGTGTAAATAGAGGTAGGGGATTAAGTGCAATGGTCCATTGCCCCAGGCAAATGATCTGTCTCCAGCACATTCTTTCCTTTAAGGCATGACTACAGCCCAAGTACTGGAAATGTTCCTTCTCAGAGACTCGTGACTTCAAGAAGCACAAATGAGACAAATTCACCTTACAAGGGTGCAGTGGACTGTGCCCCTTCAATAGTATCAGCCTGTTACAGCTCTGTTGTCTTGTAATTGTGAGCTTGCACTGGGGCCTTTGTAAAATGATACCAGAAGTACTTTGTGACTGCTAGCATAATGGTCCTCCTTCTCAGTGGTTATAAAATATGAATAACATTGAATGGCTGTAACATAGTCTAGTTAACCTTCCCTCTGTTACTCACATTTATTTATAATTTTTAACTAGTGTATATAGCACTGTATGAGAGTTAGTGAATTTTTAAAGAAAAATGTAGTATAATTAGAAGCCTGAAAATACAATTTTATAAAATTTCTATCAGCCAATGTGGACAAAGCAATTGCTCCAGGATGGGCAGCTACCTGTGCTTAGAGCCCATGAGCTCTCATCCTGCTCCTAAGATCATAGACAGTTTTGCATGTAGGGACCAGGCTCTTGCCCTCAGCTGCTAGCTGCCATTGTATACCCCCAAACATATGAACATGCAGCATTTCTGAGGATTAGAATCCCCAGCATCTGGGAGTGTTGTCCTGTCTGGGTAGGATCAAGGAGGCAGATTGGACATACTATCCCATGGCATTTTCTCTTTATTGGTTTACATTCAACAATAATTTTATAGTTTGGAATTCCAGAGCTTTTTTTTTTTTTTTTGTACAGCAGTGAAAAATCTAATTAGTTTCTAATAGTTTGCTGAACACAGTTTACAATTTTTTGTTGTTCAGAAAATTTATGAACTACTGCATTGTAAAATAGCAAAGGCCTTGATGTGGATTTGAAAGTCCTAAGAACAAGAAAATGTGAATATTTGGATTCTTACTAAGCTAAAATTGCAAAAATATTTTTAAAAGAGTTTTATAGAACCTTTCTCAATATCCTACTAAAGAGATATCCATTTTGAAGTCATTTTTGCTTCAAAAAACCACAGAGATAAATGAAACCATCTCTACAAACACATCACAAAGATTTGGTATTCAAGGCCAGCAGTGCCATTTCTAAGGTTTTTCCAATAAATGTAAAAAGTGACATGTCAGTCAGCATGAATATCAAAATAGTTAAATCCAAAAAGCAAAAAAGTGGAAACTATTTAAATCCCTATCAATGGAGAGCTGGTTTAAATATTTAGGGTACAGATTTATGGCAGAATACTACATCCCTGTTGTTTAAAAATGAGTAAGTTTTTATGTTTTGATGTGGAAGAATTTCCAGTATACCTTGTTAAATGATAAAAAATAATGTTCAGGAAAATGTTTACAGTATTCTAATATTTGTGTAAAAGGCAAGAATATCTATATGTACTTGTTAGTTCATAGATGGTTTCTAAAAGAGCACTGAGGAAACTGGTAGCGGGAGTTGCCCTCAAGGAAGGGAAACAGGACCTAGGGGACAAAAAGGAAAAAGGGAATTATTTCACCATACAATCTTCTGAGTCCTAAATTTTGTGCTTCAAGGATATGTTACCCATTAGAAAATAATTTATTTGACAGTTCCTTAAAGTGTTAAGCATAAAATAATCAATAACCATATGACCCAGCAATTTCATTCTTAAGTACGTGCTGTGAGAACTGAAAATAGGGACTGTCGCAGGTGCAGTTCACTGACATTGAGAGCAACATTATTCACAAAGCCAAGAGGTGGACACAAACCGCCTGTCTGCCAGCAGGTGGATGGGGCATACACATACTCTAGGATATTATTAGGTCAGGAAAATGAGGGAATTCTGACACACATGACTGCATGAATGAACCTTGAGGATGTTATGCAAAGTGAAGTAAGTCAGACACAAAAGGACAGGCATTGTATGATCTACTTACACACAAAATCTAGAGTAGGCAGATGCATGGAGACAGAAAACAGAGGAAAGGTCCCCATGGGCTGGGGGGGGGGGGAGATGGGCTACTTGTCACTTGACAGTCACAGACTTTCTGTTTACAATGAGGAAAAATGTTGGGAATAGATAGTTGTGATGGCTGCATAGCACGGTGAATGCAGTGAATGCCACTGAACTGTACACTTAAAAAGAGTGAAATGGCAAATTTTAAAAAGTGACTTAAAAGTCTGGTGTCGTTTACCCTCTTCTGTACCACAGACCTCCCCAGAAACATTCTTGCCACCTCCCTGACCTCCCCCCAAAATTGTACCAAGTGCATAATGTGCCATGTCCCCCACTGGACACTGCCCAGGGAGGAAGGTATGTGCACACCTGGCCTGTGTTTCTGAGTCCCCTGCCTAGACTGGGCAGCAGGCATGTGAAAGGGACACTCCAGCCATGTGCTGACCACAGAGTGGTGGGTCGGCACCTATGACTGGAAGGCCCAGGGAGGCTTCACAGGCCAAGTGGTTTTGTAGGGTACCTGGGAGACAGGGGGTTCTTTCCAGGCTAGGAGAGCCGATGAGCTGAGTTGCATTGATCTGGGCATTAACTTATGAACACAGGGCCATGGTGGTCTCCTGCTATGACAGGAGCTTAACATGAGGATTGTTCTGAAGATGATCTGCAATCTGTCAATTTTTATGTGTTAGAACTTTTAAATACTAGGTATGAGGAAATAGCTTAGGTATTTTTTATTTGCCATTACCCACTGTCTTATTTACCATTTAGGGATGTGAGCCATTTGCTCTTATCTAGCAGCAACCTTTAAAAGTTTACATTTTTTAAATGTTTTCTTTCCAATTACAGTGGCCACTTAAAATTTCTTGTTTCTTAGCTCTGCCGCCAAGGGACTGTCACCTCTGCCCTGAGCTTCATTCTCCACGTGCTGTGATACATATGTTGACACTGAGTGACATTAGTAACAAAAATCTGATCTCTCAAAGAGTAGTGATAATATTCACATGCAAAAGATTTAGCTGTTTAGGAGAAAAAGATCTTTAAAAACAAAGTATTATAAAAAGTTCAAGTAGGGTGCTTGCTTTGGCAGCACATATACTAAAAAAAAAATGTTTAAGTAGGGTCAGACTTAAATATTAACCAGAAGCAACACGTGTGCATGAGCACCCACGTCTCAGATACACTGGCAGGATTCCTGAACCACAGTGGATACCACATTCATTTCCAGGCTTTTTCTTCTTTCTGTATGTCTCATACATGGACATAAATGATTTGTAATGTCATTAGGTGGAATTCCTTTTCTTTTGAAAATTATCATTAATCAGTTGGGAAAGTGGGCCATGAAATGTTTTGTTATGTGTGCAAATGCACAGAGGATTTAAAAACAAACATTAGTCACTCAGAATTCTTGAAGAGCCAAATGTAAAATTTTGCAGCTGAGACCTCAGAATTTCAAGATACATGATGATAACATCAGTACTGGGAAATACACTGGATCCAGTATGCCTTTGCCTGTAAGATGTAAGCTGTGGAAATTTACTCAACAGTTACTGAGTACACACTATCTTCCAGGCTCAAGTTTGGTGCTGCAGATACAACTCTTTCAAAACGTTTGTATAATTTCCCTCCCCTTTTCCTGAAAACCAAGCAAGGCTTTCTTAACACTGAATTTTGTCCTACAGAGGATTTTGCTGTATAGAGTTAATGGGTAAAGTTCCCACTGTGCTGTCAAGCCCAGCTTCCTGTCCAGGCTGGCACCTGAGAGCCAGGTATCATCTGGCTCCATCCAGCAGCACTCTCCCCCATCCCCCAGCCCTGAAAAGTGACAGAATGTATTGTAGCAAACCATTCACTCAATTCCGAAAGCCATGGAAACTGCTTGTCTGTCAGTTTAAACGAATGCTTTATCTTTATTTGATCAATTTCTCTGTATATGAATGTTTCAGGGAAAACAAGAGATATCGGGTATATGTGGTGATACCTCTTCTCCCAGGGTTTGAAGGAGACATCTCTACCGGAGGAGGAAATGCTCTCCAGGCAATAATGCACTTCAACTACAGGTGCCGAGTTCTAAATTGTCTATCTCAAGCTTACAAGCAGTCATGCACATATGCAGGTGAAGGGGATAGTAATATTTCTCTATATCCATTTAATGGAGCATTCAACAAATGAACACTTTTTATTTTACTCTCAAATCTTGGTCTGTTTCCTAGTTGATAAAATTCAAATAAAGCCTAAAATTATAAAACAGTGAGACTAGAACACATGGCAAATATAAAAGAACTAAAATAATAGTCTATTTTTATATTCATTGTCTACTTATGTATATGTATAATGTTGACTTTAAATTATCTTTTAGGCAGTTAAGTAGTTGTTGAGCTTTGCATATTCATTGCAGTAAGTAAAGAAAAAAAATGAAATGCCTAGAATGGTATGATTTGCATCTGTTTGGTTATGATTCCTTAGTTAGTGTGTCCTCCAGCAAGGTAGTAAAGCATCTGTGAGGAAATGGAGTGTGAAGGGCTTTTCCTATTTCTGGGAATTTATATTCTGTCTTTACTGTCACATCTGTGTTAAGATTTTAGGGAATCTCCTGCCCTGATATTTTAAAATGCTGAGTTCTCATAGTCACTAAGGCACAGTTGGATCTCCCCGGGGTGTCGGAGGTGGACAGTGAGCACTATGGAGAAAGGGTCAGAGGGACTAGCAGACGGTGGGGGAGGAGCAATAGCGTGGAGGGCACAGAAAGGCGCAGAAATAGGACAGAGCAAAGATCCGGCCCAGCTCTAAGCTCTGTAACCTCACTCAGTGACACACTTGCAGTGAGTCACGGTAAAGGCCAGACCTGGGTGTTTTCTTGTAATATCTCTTGTTTTTTTGTTTTGTTTTTTGGGTTTTTTTTTTTTATTGTTGTTGTTTTTGTTTTTTGCAGTTTTTGGCTGGGACTGGGTTTGAACCCGCCACCTCCAGTATATGAGGCTGGCACCCTACTCCTTTGAGCCACAGGTGCCGCCCTAATATCTCTTGTTTTTCTGCATGACCTGTAGCTTCTCACCTTTCTAATCAAATACTTTAAAGGGTGGGAAAAGAAAAATGAAACCTTACACAAAACCCATGATGTGCAAAGTAGATAATGGTTCAGAGTTCTGGACAAATGAGGGTGGGGTTTAGACACCATCCTGCTCAGGAGCGCTTGCCAAAAGCCCCACTGCAGAATCGGGTATGGTTGGAGTGCATCATCGTGGTGGAGTTTTTATCTTAATCCTCTGTTTCCCACCAGCTTTTCTTTTCAAGTTTGTATCTGTTTATCTGCCAATGCTTAAAGATGTTTTTTGTTTCCTCTAGAATAATTTTGTCTAGTTTTATAATGAGAGAACTTTAACTGTGCTTTGCTCTTTATCCTTAGGTTGAAGATTTGCCCATTTCTAATGTTATCTGATCAAAGATTTCCAAGTATTTAAGACACTGACATAATGTTTAATTGTATCCACTTCATTTGACAATTAATTCCAACATTAATTTTGGAATATTATCAATTAAAATTATTTTCTATAACTATTTTCTTGAGCTTCAATCAGCTAAATGAAATGGCATGTTTGGCTTGTGTTCAGTAATCCAAATTATAACATTTTAGTATGCAAAAACAGCATCACCTTTGATATCAGCATTTCCCAGGCATAACTATATTTTTTATAATTTTTATAGAGAAGCAGATAGAGAATTTTTGGTTTTGTCAGTCTTTATAATTCACTAATTATTATCAAAGTCTAAAAAAATTAAATAATTAGCAGTTAGTTGAGACTGCATTTTTCATTTTAAAGTGGTTTTGCTGACTTTACAAAAATAGCCCGTTATAATAGTTTGTTTAATTCCTAAAATTAAAATTATTCTGCTAAATGTTTGCCCTTCCACCTCTGAAAGTAATGTGCATTCTTGTCTATCTGATGCATTCTAAATGTATCTTTACTGTCATCAAATTTTATACGAGGTAAAGTTTGTTGATAACCCATCCTTTTTTTCTAATAGCTTCTCTTTCTGAAATGTAATATCAATTTTATAACTTTTCCATTTATCAATCTCAAAACAACTATCTTCTCCCATTAGTAACATTGCAAAAGTGATGTTCATGTAATTTTTTTAGCTTTAGAAATATATGCAACATCTAATAGATTAAGCTTGTTCTATTTTTACTTGTGTCAAGATTAAACTTACAAAGATTGCAATTATAATTAGTTGTTTTGAAGCCTCAATAATTATTTCTTTCCTTTACATATTTTCAGAACCATGTGCAGAGGAGAAAATTCCATTCTTGGGCAATTAAAAGCAGAGCGTAAGTAGCTGCTTTTCTTTTCCCCACATGGTTGTTTATCAGTGTGAGGTGAGCTATCAGTAATAATTAATGTCAGGGTTTTCATAGAATTCTGCTTATAAAAGGAACTCCACAAAACAATCAATTTTTTTAATTAAATCATAGCTGTGTACATTAATGTGATCATGGGGCACCACACACTAGTTTCATAGACTGTTTGGCACATTTTCATCACTCTGGTTAACATAGCCTTCCTGGCATTTTCTTAGTTATTGTGCTAACACATTTACATTCCAAATTTACTAAGTTTTGCATATACCCTTGTAAGATGCACCGCAGCTATAATCCCACCAATCCCCCTCCTATCACCCACCTCCCCACTCCCTCCCTCTCTTTTCCCCTTCCCCCTACTCTTAGGTTATAACTGGGTTATAGCTTTTGTGTGAAAGCCCTAAATTAGTTTCATAGTAGGGCTGAGTACATTGGCTACTTTTTCTTCCATTCTTGACATACTTTACTAAGAAGAATATGTTCCAGCTCCATCCACATAAACATGAAAGAGGTAAAGTCTCCATCTTTCTTTAAGGCTGCATAATATTCCATGGTTTACATATACCACAATTTATTAATCCATTCGTGGATCGATGGGCACTTGGGTTTTTTCCATGATTTAGCCATTATGAATAGGGCTGCAATAAACATTCTGGTATAATTATCTTTGTTATGCTGTGATTTTAGGTCTTCTGGGTATGCCTAGTAGAAGAATTACAGGATTGAATGGCAGATCTATTTTTAGATCTCTAAGTGTTCGCCAAACATCTTTCCAAAAGCAATGTATTAATTTCCATTCCCATCAGCAGTGTAGAAGTGTTCCCTTTTCTGCACATCCACGCCAACATCTCTGGTCTTGGGATTTTGTGATATAGGCTAATCTTACTGGAGTTAGATGATATCTCAATGTAGTTTTGAGTTGCATTTCTCTAATGATTAAAGATGATGAACATTTTTTCATATGTCTGTAGGTTGTGTGCCTGTCTTCTTCAGAGAAGTTTCTCTTCAAATCCCTTGCCCAGCCTGCGATGGGATCCCTTGTTCTTTTCTTGCTAATGCATTGAGTTCTCTGTGGATTCTAGTTATTAAACCTTTGTCGGAAATATAACCTGCAAATATCTTCTCCCATTCTGAGGGCTGTTTGTTTGCTGTACTTAATTGTTTTTTCAACTTGACTATTGTTGGTATATATAAAGGCTACTGATTTATGGATGTTTATTTTGTAACCTGAGACGCTGCTGTATTCCTTGATCACTTCTAAGAGTTTTGTAGTAGAGTCCCTAGTGTTTTTCAGATATACAATCATATCATCTGCAATGAGCAAAAGTTTGATCTCTTCTGACCTTATGTGGATACCCTTGATCGCCTTTTCTTCCCCTATTGCAGTGGCTAAAACTTCCATTACAATGTTAAAAAGCAATGGAGACAATGGGCAGCCTTGTCTGGTTCCTGATCTGAGTGGAAATGATTCCAATTTAACTCCATTCAATATGATATTGGCTGTCGGTTTGCTGTAGAT
>CAUYPK010002128.1:0-21787 GCA_963574355.1 Loris lydekkerianus | reverse complement strand
TTCAGTCAACCTAAGACAGGGACCAAACCATTGATGTTTGTATCCCCATGACGGGTAAGACTGAAACTGCAAGGGCAGGCAACCTAAGACAGGGGCTATGTTTTTCCGCCATACAAAAAACAAAAGAGGGAATTGTTGGGCCCTGCCATGTGCCTGAGGCCTAGTGCAACTTCCTGAGCCTGACTAGAAGTAGATCCATCGAGCTACTTCCACTTAGCAATGGCCCAGCCTGAAACTGCCTCTACTTAGATACAGCCAACGTGGTACCATGCCATTGGCCCAACCCTGTCACACACCTCATCCCCTGCCTTCTTTCCCCACCCCTTCCCCATGCTCTATATAAGTGGCTGCTTGATGCAATAAAGTTGAGAAAAAAAAAAAAAAAGAAAAAGAGGGGAGACTTTGCTGCACAAATCAAGGCAGCAGGTTCCTCTTGGGCTGGGAAGAGTCTGAATCCTGGGTGAGCCACACAGGAGCTTCAGAGGACTGGCAATGTTCTATTTCTTAGCCAGTGTAATTTCACAGATATTCACTTTATAATAATTTGTTGTGTCTTACATTTATGTCTTGTGCCCTTTTCTCTATATGGTGTCTATTTCTCGATTTTTAAATGCATCAAAAGCCTTAAAAATAAATCTATGAGTATATATATTTATATTCATACCCTTTGACCAAGTTAAAAAAAAAAAAAATTTCATCATGCATAAAACTTAACTAGGTCTACCAAGTATACCTAATATATATCTATATAATGCTACACACGACAAAAGCAGAATGAATATTGTTCTCAAATGCACAAAGAAATATTTGTTGGAATAGAATATTAGATAATAAAACAAGTTTGAATAAATTTAAAGGATGAAATAATATAAAATACGTACTCTAAACACAATTGAATGAAACTAGAAATTAATAGCTAATGAATAACTGGGAAATTTACAAATATATGAAAATTTAAAAATAAATGGCTAAATAATCAATAGCTTAATAAAAATGAAAGAGAAAATTAGAAAATTCTTTGAGAAAATGATTTTGAACTCCTGGCCTCAAATGATCCTCCATGTTGGTCTACCTTGGGATTATAGGCATGAACTACCATACCCAGCCTGAGATAAATTAAAAATGCAATATAGCAAAACTTATGAGAAGTAAGGAATTTTATAGTTATAAATGCCCATACTAAAAAAAAGAAAGATCTCAAATCAATAATTTAAACTTCCAAAACAAGACCCTGGAAAAATGAAAGGGGAAACTAAATCTTCATTAATGGAATTAGAATAGAAATTAATAAAATCAAAAATTAAAAATAGAAAAAGGTCAACAAAACCAAAACCTACTTTGATCATGAAGAGATCAATAAAATTAGCAAAACTTTAGCTAGTCTGACCAAGAAAAAAAGAAGATTCAAATTACTAGAATCAAAAATGAAAGAGGATACTACCAATTTTACAAAAATAAAGATTAAGAAGGAATACTGTTACTATTGTATGCCAACAAATTAGGTGAAATTAGATGAAAGGGACAAATCTCTAGAAACAATCAAAACTGACTCAAGAAACAGATAATCTGAATAGACCTGTAACAAGTGAAAAGGTAAAATGCATATTTTAAAACTTACTACAAAGAAACAGTAGCCAAGATAGCATGGCACTCTACAAGGATACACATATAGAACAGCAAAATATAATTAAGAGTTTAAAAATAAACCCCTATATTGGTAGTCAACTGACTTTTGACAAGGGTGCCAACATCCTTCAATGGAGAAAGAAAAGTGTCTTCAAAAATAGTGCTGAGCCAAAAAAAAAAAATTAAGACAAGGGTGGCACCTGTGGCTCAGTGAGTAGGGCACCAGCCCCATATACTGAGGGTGGTGGGTTCAAGCCCGGCCCTGGCCAAACTGCAACAAAAAAATAGCCAGGCATTGTGGTGGGTGTCTGTAGTCCCAACTACTCGGGAGGCTGAGGCAAGAGAATTGCCTAAGCCCAAGAACTGGAGGTTACTGTGAGCTGTGATGCCACAGCACTCTACCAAGGGTAATAAGGTAAGACTCTGTACAAAAAAATAACAATAATAATAATAGTACTGAGTCGGGTGCAGTGGCTCATACCTGTAATCCTAGCACTCTGAGAGGCTGAGGCAAGTAGATTGCTTGAGGTCAGTAGTTCCAGATCAGCCTGAGCAAGAGTAAGACCCCATCTCCAAAAACTAGCTGGGCGTTGTGGTGGGCACCTGTAGTCCCAGCTACTCAAGAGGCTGAAGCAAGAGGATCACTTGAGACCATGAGTTTGAAGTTGCTGTGACCTATGACACCACAGCATTCTACTGAGGGCAACAAAATGAGACTCTGTCTAAAAAAAAAAAAAAAAAAAATGGTGCTGGGACAACTGGATAGCTACATGCAAAAAAACGAAATTGAGTCCTTACCTCACACCATATACAAAATGGATAAAAGATATAAAAATGAGAGCAAAAATATAAAAGAAGAATATATAAGATAAATCTTCCTGACCTTGAATTTTCAAAGATTATTGGATATGACACTAAAACATGAGCAGCACAAAAAATAGATAAATTATACTCCATAAATATCTAAAACTTTGGCACTCAAAAAGCCACCATCAAGAAAGTGAAAGACTGGCGTGGATATGGAGAGAAGAGAACACTTCTACACTGCTGGTGGGAATGCAAGCTAATACAACCTTTCTGCAAACAAGTTCAGAGAATACTCAAGGAACTAAAAGTAGACCTACCATTCAATACTGCAATTCCTCTACTAGGTATATATCCAGATGATCAAAAATCATTTTACAACAAAGACATTTGCGCCAGAATGTTTATTACAGCCAATTAATTATTGCCAAAATATGGAAACAGCCCAGGTGCCAATCGACCCATGAATGGATTAACAAAGTGTGGTATATGTGCACCATGGAATACTATGAAGCCATAAAGAAAGATGGAAACTTCACATCTTTTATGTTTACCTGGGTGGAACTGGAACATATTCTTCTTAGTAAAGTATCTCAAGAATGGGGAAAAAGTATCCAATGTACTCAATACTACTATGAAATCAATATACAATCACCTATGCATTTATATGAATGATCAAACATAACTATAGTCCAGAAAGTAGAAGGCAAGAGAAGAGAGAGGGGAGGGGAGGGAGTAGGAGAGAGGAGGGAGGATATTCGGGGGGACCTCACCTAATGTGCATGATGCAATGGTACATTTCAAAACTATTAAGAAAAGAGTATAATTGTGATGGACGTGTTAATCAGTTCAAAGTAAGCATTTCACATTGTATATCAAATCAGTATACTGAACCTCATAAATACATCAATATACACAGTTATAATTTAATAAAAACAAAAAAAAAATAAAGTGAAAGACAACACACAGAATGGGGGAAATATTTGCAAATCACGTATCTGATAAGAGACTTGTATCTAAAACATACAAAGAACATAAAAAGATATTCATAAGCTATTAGGAAATGCAAATTAAAAACCATGATGAAATAACACTATATACCTATTAAGATGGGTACAATTTTAAAATATAAAAAAAATAACATCGCCAAATGCTAGCAAGAATACAGAGCAACAGGAACTCTCATTCATTACTGGTGTGAATGCAGAATGGTATAGTCATCCTAGAAAACACTGTGGAAAACAAACTCTTAAGAATTTAAACATAAAGCTGGGCACAGTGGCTCATGACTGTAATCCTAGCATTCTAGGAGGCTGAGGTGGATTGCTTGAGTTCGTGGGTTCGAGACCAGCCTGAGCAAGAGCAAAAGCAAGACCCTGTCTCTAAATATAACCAGCTACTTAGGAGGCTGAGGCAAGAGGATTGCTTGAGCCTAAGAGTTTGAGGTTGCTGTGAGCTACGACACCACACCACTCTACCAAGAGTGAAAAAGTAAGACTGTCTCAAAAAAAAATTTTTTTAACATATACTTACCTTATTACCTTACAATAGCTCTATTTGTAATTACCATAATCTAAAAATAACTCAAATATCCTACAGTAGGCAAATGAATAAACAAATTGTGGTATGTCCAATACAATGAAATACTGCTCAGCAATAAAGAGAAAGGCACTACTGATACATTCAACCAAATGGATTAATCGCACAGGCATTATGGGAGTGAAAATAGCCAGGCTCAAAGTTATAATACATGCTATACAATTTCATTTGTGTAATATTCTGTAAAAGGCAAAATTATAACAATCGAGAACAGATCAGTGATTTCCAGGAGTTAAGGGAGGGAGAAGTGAATGACTATAAAGGGAGTAGTTGGGAATAGGACGGAAAGAATGAGAGAACATGAGCAGAGTATCAGGGATGATGAGGAAGGGACACTTCCCTGTGTATCCAGTTTGTATAGCTAGGACTCTTCAAATCACAATGTTTCACATACCCCAAAATCAAACTCATTAGTTTGTAAATTAAATTAATTAGGATGCATAGAAAATTCAAACTGAGATACAACAACCAAAATGAATCTAACTGTATTACAAATGAACAACCTAACCACACTGAGTAAGAAGGAAAGAACTTGGAACCTAAGTAACTTTAGAAAACAGCTGGATACTGTCAGGCCAAAGACCAAAAGAATTAATCCCAAACATTCCAGTTTTATTAACAAATTTGTTTTTCACAGAGGTCTAGGTTAGCAATTCTAAAATTATTTTATGTGTGTGTCCTAGGTTTGATGAAATAAATATATTGTAGATAATGAGAGCCAGTTTTTTCAATGTTGGAGAAAAGAGCTATAAATATGGAAAAGAGATGAGGATAGAGTAAAGTCTGTGGTACTTTGGAATCGGAGGCATTGTTATGAACCAAATATATACAGATGAATAAGTACATAAATACGTATGTGACTATATATACTATATATATTCTAGCTGAGAGGGCCTAGAAATAATGCACCCTCCTAGCAATGAACACACCTAGCACCAGATCTTGCTTTCTAAGTATAACAATCTCCAATTAAAAAAATCAGGAGTCCTTGAAGAGATGGTTGATCCCGAGACACAAGAGGGAAAATATGAAGTAAGTATTTATATTACTTATGTAAATTATTATATTTATACTATATTACTTATATTTGGCAATGTTAGTTTTTTATATTTTAAAATTTTAGCCATTTTAATAGGTATGTAGTGTTATTTCATCATGGTTTTTTTTTTGCATTTCTCTAATAGCTTATGATGCTGAAATACTGGAGTATTTCATGGTGCCAGAAAACAAGGAAGTGCTCAAAAAACCATGAGGACAAAACTTCATAGCTATCAACTTAAAGGAGTTTCCAATAGCCAAATCTGAGACAATTTGAGCAAAAACATAAATAATAAAAATAATAAAAGGAGAATAAAATTACAAAGCATTACTGAATATGAATAAAGAAAATAATAAATAAATAAAAGATGGGAGGGGAGGGAGGAGGTCAGATCGAGGGAGGGTGAATGGTGGGTTCACACCTATGGTGCATAATGCAAGGGTACATATCAGGTCTATTAGTATAGAGTATAAATGTCTTAACACAATAATTAAGTAAACAAGATGAGGTATATATTAACTAGTGGGATGTAAGCGCTCCCAATTCTATATGAAATCAGCACATTGCACCCCATAAATGCATTAATGTATACATGATCTATGTTTATGATTTAATTAAAGAGAGAGAGAAGAAAAAGAACATCTCTTCCTTACAAAATTCAAAAGTATAAATATAGAAGGAGTGATGAAAGTTATCATTAGGCAAACAGCCCAGTAATAATTGCATAGTAAAAAATCATTTATGGATGCTAAAATTAGTGGGTAAAGCTATTACAGGAACCAAGATATTTGCAAAATATCAAAGTATTACCACAGGATACTCATTATATTACTTTGTCATATTATCATAAGTTTTAACTACAACTTTTAATAAGACAAAAAACAGTGAAAAATAGACAAAATTTTTGAACAAAAGTCTTGTAAGGACCAATAAGCCCATGATAAAATGCTCAAAGCATTGCCCATCACAGAGCAAATCAGAACAACTAGGAGAGAGCACTTCATACCCAATAGAATGCCTAAAACCAAAAGACCAATGATACTAAGGATGTTAGAGCATCTGGAACTCTCACACATTGCTGGAGGGAGTGTAAATGGCACAATCCCCTTGGAAAACAGTTTAGCAGTTTCTTATTCAACACAAATAGACAGTTACGCTCTGACCTAGAAACCCCATTCCTAAGCATTTACCCAAGATGAAGAAAACTTACACATACACAAAGAACTGTATGCAACTGTTCAGAGAATCTTTTTTCTTTTCTTTCTTTTTTTTTTTTTTAGCAGGAACTCAACTTTATTGCGGCAAGCTTATATAGAGCATGGGGAAGGGGCGGGGAAAGAAGGTGCATAACAGGGTTGGGCCAATGGCATGGTACCACGTTAGCTGTATCTAAGTAGAGGCAGTTTCAGGCCGGGCCTCCTTGCTGAGTCATTGCTATGCAGAAGTAGCTCGATGGATCTACTTCTAGTCAGGCTCAGGAAGTTGCACTAGGCCTCAGGCACATGGCAGGGCCCAACAATTCCCTCTTTTGTTTTTTGTATGGCGGAGTTATATTGTGTATGTCCCCCAGAAAGTGTGCAATATACCAATGCAATGTGCCTGTTGGCTGGGAATTTACCCATCCTTCCCCCTCCCCTTGAATTTCACTGAATTCTGCTTCCACATGAGAAAGAAAAGTACTGACCAACCAGCTCCAATTTAGTATTGAGCACATGTAGTGTTTTTTTTTTTTTCCATTGCTACAATACTTGACTTAGAAGAATGCTCTCCAATTCTGTCCAGGTTGTTATGAAAGATACTATGGTAGATCACCATCTTTTTTATGACTGAATAGTATTCCATGGTATATATGTTATAACACATTTTATTGATTCATTCATGAATTGATGGGCACTTGGTTTGTTTCCCCATCTTGGCAATTATGAATTGTGGTGTTATAAACATTCAAGTAGTGCCTTTGTGATAAAATGTCTTTTCGTCCTTTGGCTAAATACCTAAAAATGGCATCCCTGGATCAAATGATAGGTCTATTTTTAGTTCTTTGACGAATTTCCACACTACTTTCCATAGAGAATGGACTAGTCTTCAGTCCCACCAACACTTCACCTGGGGAAGAGCAATCCAGCTCCTTTGATCAAGCTCTAATGCCATTCATAAGGGTAAAACCCTCATGGCCTAATCACATCGCAGAGGCCCATTTCTTAATACTATAGCATTATGTTTCAGCCTAAGAATTTTCCTAGAGGGGTGGGACACAAGAATTCAGACTACAGCAACACCAAATCAAGGGGTTGCGAATAATTTAGCATAATCATGAAACAGCAATGTGCTTGAGAACGTGGGTTGGAGCCAGAACATGTAAATTCACATCCTTGTCCATCATTTCTAAGCTGCATGACTGTGGGCAAGTTCTTTAACCTTTCTGTGACTCAGTTTTCTCATATTTAAAATGTTTACATTACAGAGTCATTTTGAAATTAAGTGAATGTATTTAAAGTGCTTAGGATCATACCTAGCCCATGGAAAACACCCAACAAAATTGTAGCTATTATGATTTTAGAGTGACACCATAAGCCATGAGACAATTTGCATCATTTTTACCCTCATGAAGTAGTTAAAAGATCTGAGATCTTATGGTCTTATTTTTTATATTTAGATATATTAGAATCTTAAATATGTTGAAAAATATTAGAGGGATGGTTCTTTTTTTTCTTCTGTAGTCGCTCACTATGTTGGGTTCTGTTATTTTGTACCTAGAATATAGGATAGGCTCCATGGCTGTTTCCTGATGGTAGCAATGATGAGTGCGATTTTGGTAGCATAATAAATCAAGAAGCTAAAAGAAGACTTGTGTTAGTAGCAAAAGGAAATACTGTGTGGACTTCTAGCCTTGGGATGTGTTCCACTACTTTATTACCCTAAAGAAAGTTCCAGCATGGAGTTTTCTAGAATCTCTTTTAAATAGTCTTCCCAGAGTAATTCTTTACTACTTTATTTTGACAGGTATAATTTATTTATTAACAGCTTATTGCTCTTCTATGCTTTATAGAACCCATCATTTTTCTAGACTAGAGAAAACACTCTGAGACGATGAGTCAGAATTTTGACCATTCTCTGAGAATACAATGATATTAGCCTTAGTTTTTAGTTTCTATTCCTGATACAATCATGTGAGGGAAGGAGGATACATCAAAAGAAAAGAGCATTTACTACATTTCTTTCTTTTTCTTTTTTTGTTTTTGAGACTAAGTTGCATCGTGTTGTTGGAGGCTAAAGTGCTGTGTGTCAGCATAGCTCACAGCATCCTTGAAATCCTAGTCTTAAGTGATCCCCTGCCTCAACTTCCCAAGTAGCTGGGAGCTGGGACTATAGGTGCCTGCCACAATGTCTGGCTAATTTTTCTATTTTTTATTTTAGTAGGGATGGATTCTTGCTCTTGCTCATGTTGGTCTCAAACTTCTGATCTCAAGGATCCTCCTGCCTCAGCCTCCCAGAGAGCTCAGATGACAGGTGTGAGACCCCGTGGCCAGCATTTCATTGTTCATGTCATCTTTCAGAGGACACAGGTGGATGATGGCCAGTCATTGCTCAGTTGTAAGTCAGTGAGATTTCCCTATATTTAAGAATATGTATATAGCTAGAGGATTTAAATTTTTATAACTACACCCATCCTTTTCATTATCTGCTCAAAGCTATAGATCCTTGTGTTTGCACTAACCATTTTCATATCTCTTAGTATCAAAACCATTGCAATCATGATATCACTTAGGTACAGTATATTGGGTGAGCAAATGGAGGGGTGAAATTTGGGGTTCTGAAAGGAGAAGAATATCTTCAGCAATGCAAAGTTCATTTAGCTTTTGGATTCGGCATTGAAAAACTCGTCCAGTCCACTGTCCAAGGATTAGCTTGCCTAGAGGACAACTTTTGAGTAAATGCCTCTCAGGGGTGAAGGACCAAACCAGGTGGTTATCTTTCTGTGTTTTTTCTATTCTCTTATCAATGATCACTACAGAAGATATCTGTGACTTCTGGTTACCAATAAGTGTGTGGATTTCTTCCCAATGGAAACCAATCAGTTCTGCAGCAGATGCCAACCAAATACCAACTACGTCAATTTAATTATGACATTATCTCCCCGGAGATTGCATCAGATCCCATAGGCTGGGGGCTCAGTTCCACAAGACTGCTCCTACTCCCCATGCCAAGGGCAAGCTCCAGATTATCTCACCTGTGCTTCTCACCCACTTACACTAAGTTGGGGTTCTCATAGCCTCCTCCTTGGATTTGATTCATTTGCTGAAATGGCTCACAAAACATAGGGGAACACTTATTCACGTTTACTGGCTCATTTTAGAGGTTATCACAAAGGATACTGATCAGCATCTGATGGAAGAGGTGCACAGGGCAAAGTATGTGGGAGGGAGTCCAGAACTTCCATGCTTACTCTCAGGAATATTTGCATGTTCTGCCATCCAGAAGTTCCCCAAATTCAGTCTTTTTATTTACTTTTTTTAATGGAAGCTTCAGTATATAGACATATTGATTAAATCATTGACCACTGGTGATCCTAGGAGGTTGCAAGATGGGGCTGAAACTTTCCGTACCAACCCCGCAATCATGATTTGGTCTTCCCAGTGACCAGCTCTCATTCTGAAGTTACCTAGGTGTGGGACCATCCATCCATCAACTTATTAGCATTAAAAAAGACACATCACTTTGAATATTCCAAGGAAATTAGAAGTTGTATGCCAAGAAACTGAAGAAAAGACCAAAAGTATATTTTGCATAAATCACAATACCACATTACATTTAGTCATTATGTGTCCTTAGGCAACTCTAGACTATAAATATTTCTAAGATTTTCCTTATTTTAGATGACCTTGAGAGTTTGAGAAATACTGGTTTGATATTAGGCAGTCTTTCAATGTGAGTTTGTCCAGTGTTTCTTAGGGCTTATGGTTTTGTTGGACAAAGACTGCAGAAATAAAATGCTGTTTTCATATAATATCAAGGAGACACACTATCAACATGTCTTATCACCATTGGTCTTGACCATGATCAGTTGGCTGCAGCAGTATTTGTTAGCTGTCACCACAGCCCAGTTACTCTTCCCCTCCCTTTTCTTTAGAAGGAAGCCACTATTCATAGCCTACTCTTAAAGATTTGGGAGTGGTGGTACTTGAAGGAAGATTATACAATTTACTTGAATTTGCAGGAGAGATTTGTGTAATCTTATTTATTTATATGGAAATTTATTATGTTTTGGCAGTTATAATGCTATGCTACATGATTTATTTTGTTGCTAAAGTCATTCCAGCTTTAGCCTTGAGAACTCTTTCAGTTGACTGCTGTATTTCTTGGATAGATCCCTACTGGGGTGTGTGTTTGAGTCTGCCTGTGTGTTTGAGTAGTTCTTTACTTTCTTACATTACAGGATGTTCCAGGCTCATCTTGTATGTTTCCTGCCCTAGTTGTAGAATAAACCACTTCTAAGGAGAACCTAGTTCTTATTATTAGAGAAACCCAAGGTCCCTGGATGTGCTTGTTGTTATTGGGATCTCATTGCACTAGACCCTCTCAGTTGACAGACCAAGTGAATATGTATCATTCACTTTATCATTCTGTCTTAACAAGATCATTATGGCATTGCATTACTAGTAGAGTGAAAATGCAGAAAGACCAGTAAAGAGGTCCTTATCATCTAGGAAAGAGAGGATTATGGTTTGGAGCAGAGGCTGAAACAATAAAATATTGCTATTGATTTCATTTATCACTAATCTTCAAATTGTCTGCTGTCTACAAAAACTCTCCTACACTTTTGCAAGCTATTTGGTCACCAACATTTGATCTCTTAGGTGACACAAGCTTAATGTTGAGTACAGAAGATACAACCATGTGTAAGACTTGATGGTTTTGTCTAGTGCTACATATTGTTTGACATTATTGGGGTTGTTAAAAATAATTATAACACTCCACATGAGACAGGGAGCTGGCAGGCACTGATTTGGGCATTGCTTAATTGCACAGGCATTGTTTAACTGAGTCGGGAAGTCTCAAAACAAAGTTTTGAACTGTCTTGATCAAAACAAGATGGAGGCAGGGCAAATTCCAACTGGTTAGAACCAAGTTGGTGGAGAAATCGCCCCTGGACCTTACAGCTTCATTATACAACACTTCATTACCATGAAAGTTTCTAAGAAAACCTCCCACTCCCATTATGCATCTGACACCATGACACTTCTTCCTGTTTGAACATATTTAGTTAAAAGGAGGATATCACTCTAATTCCAGGAAATCAGCACCCCTTTCAAGAAATAACATGAACATTCCACCTCTCATTTAGCTTGTAATTAAGCTGTTACATAAATTGAAGGGATAAAGAAATCATGGGGCCGGTTTTCCTCTGCAGGCATAGCCAGCCTGTACTCTCTCTGGGGATTAGGTTTTCTATACTTTCTAAATAAAACTCGCTTTCACTTTATACTGTTAGCTTACTCCTGAACTCTTTCTTGCACGAAGACAAGGACCAACTTGTACTTTAAGTGGCTCCCAGCATTGAGAGTTACTTTCCTGTGTCACAATCATGATGATAACATAGGTAGGAGTGTGAAAAACCAGGCTGATTTGGCAGTGGTCACCAAAAGGGTGGAGTGTAGATGAGAAGCAGATGGGAAACACACAAAAGGGATATCAACCAAGGTATTAGAAAGTAAAGAAAAATGGTGGCCAAACTTTGTAGACCACTCTCAAGGTAGTGACCTTCACAAAAATAATGGCTTTCAGAGGGGGACTTTATTCAAGGGGAGGTTAACGAGTGCCATTTTAAATAGAGTTTGTGATGATTTGAAGGTTTTTAAGTATACTTAAGTGGACATATTAGAGTGGTTTTCTTTTTTAAAAATAATTGTCTTTTTAAAAAAGAATTCTCATTTGAAAACTAATTCAAGAATACAGTATATCTTAAAAAATGTATAGTTTGCCATATCTGAATGATAAATATTTAAACATCTGGGGAAGTAAAGCTCAATGGAAATCACTGGGGGGGGGGAAGGGGAGGGAGAGGATGAGTGAAAACCTACCTAAGGGGTATAATGAATACTTTCTGGGGGCTGGGCATACTTATAACCCTGACCCAAGCATTATAAAAGCAATCCATAACCCCCAAAATTTGTACCCCCATAATACTTTGAAATAAAAAGAAATATAAAAATACAAGGAATAAAGACAGAAAAATTTGATACCATTCTGTACAACAAACATTTTTCACCCATTTAATATGAACATGCATATTAGGAGCATATGAACATCACATTTTCATAGCTCATCTTGACAGGTGATAATCACTGCTGAATATAATTGATACCATCACTTATTGAGAGTGATCAAGCATTTAATAGTTTTACTCCTCATCTCCTTAGAACTGTAGAAAACAGAGGAATTATAAATGCCTGGTCTGTTATGGTCAAGTTTTATAATTCATTTATTATGAAAAATAGATTGAGACAACAACGTTGTCATATGTTACCACGTTAGTCTCAAAGATTCAGTTAATGTTTAATAATGTTTACCATACCTGACAAGAAAAGCCATGGGTTGACTTGATAATATCGAACAGCTGTTATGATCTAATACTTCTGTAATGGCTTCAAAGGACCTGGATTAAAAGGAATTCTTTAATAGAGTACTTCACACATTAACATCCTTTAGAGGAACCAGATCAATTGACTACATTTAGTAGATAAATCCTCAAATTCATCAAAGAAAACTATGTAACACCTATTGTTATGCAAATGTAACAGAGATCTAAATGAGATCAAGAATGTGTATGGTGGCGCCTGTGGCTCAGTGAGTAGGGCGCCCGCCCCATATACCGAGGGTGGCAGGTTCAAACCCAGCCCCTGCCGAACTGTAACCAAAAAATAGCCGGGCGTTGTGGCGCGCACCTGTAGTCCCAGCTGCTTGGGAGGCTGAGGCAGGAGAATCGCGGAAGCCCAAGAGCTGGAGATTGCTGTGAGTCCTGTGACATCACGGCACTCCACCGAGGGCGGTAAAGTGAGACTCTGTCTCTAAAAAAAAAAAAGAATGTGTATGCTCTGGCAATTGTACATGTGAAGGTATTAATGTTATCAGTTCTTGGGAGCATTAGGACTTACTCTATAAAGTGATACTAGATAATTTTTTGTAAATGTTACATTTGTGGATACTTTTGAACTGAAAACTTCTTTGCATACATTATGTCATGTAGTCCTCACAGTAGTCTCATAATATTAGAAAAGTAGATATATAATATTTATAATACTTAGGAAAATAAGTAACTTACCTCAGATTCAATAGCTAATATATACATGAAGGGCCAGGACAAGAAGCCAGGTCTTCTGACCTTCAGACCAATAATACATTCACCACTAAACTATTTTATTAGAGTTCAAAACAAATAAGAGCATGCCACATAATTAGGATCTTTGAGCTTTTTCCTATCTGTAAAATGGGCATAATATTAACTCTTCTATCCATTTCATAAGTTATAATTAAATATAAATTAAATTCCCAAACTACATGAATTTTTTTTTTTTAATGAAACAATTTATAGTTTAAGTTCTGAAGTCTCCATTTTTTTTCTATACAGGTCCAATTGCATTCAAATTGATCATGTACAGTTGTGTAAAATTGACCAAGTGATAATTTCCATACTCTCATTTTACATACAATAAAGCCCCTCCTTCTGATTTAAACTTGACCTATTTTAAGATTTGACTTGGGATTTACTTTCCTACTCAAGCTCATATTTTTCATAAATGGCATAAATTATCATTATAATCAAGAGCATTTAACATATTAAAAATAATTATTACACATATTTAAATGTAGATAATAAGTGGTATCACATTACTACCTGAGTTGTACTGTTCCTGTGAGAGGGACTGGGATCAGCAAGCCTGAAACTATTTCCATGAGAAACAGATGTATTGTCTTAGCTAGTTCAGACTGCAGTGACATAGAGCCAGAGTGAGTGGCTTAAACAACAAACCTTTATTCCTCCCAGTTCTGGAGGCTGGAAAGTCCAAGGTCAAGGTGTTACCTGATGAAGAGGGTCCATCCACCTGTCACTGTCAGCCAATATGCAGAGACAGGGATAGGTCCACCAAACTTTATTTATTAGCAGTCCAGGATTCTAGAGAACAGTGAGAGTAGCCTCTTCAAGACAGTAAAGACCACATTAACCCTCATTTTAAATAATAAGCAGCACAACTCCATGGCAGTCTACTATATTCCCAATTCAAAAGTCAATTCTTAAACTTTTCAACATGGGCATCTGTAGGGTAAACTTACAAAACTTACAGAACAGTAAGAATGGGGGGCAGGAGGTGAAGACCAGCTGTGTCATGTCTGCCTAGCCCGACAGACTCCATTCTACCCTCACAGCCTGTGCTGTGATTGGCACTGGCAGATCCAATGTCTCCTGATTTGCACATGGCCATCTTCTGGTATACCCTCACATGGCTCAAAGAAAAATCATCTCTTTCTTGTCTCTCCTTGTGAGGATACTAATCATTTAGAGTTCCATTCTCATGACCAAATTACCTCCCAAATGTCTTACCTCTTAATACCAGTATATTGGGAGTTAGGACATCAACACACACATTTTGGGGGACACGATCCATGTATTACAAGTACCCTGGAGAAGCCATCCTAAGGAGAAGGCATGTGAGGAGTAATGTCTGAACCCAGAGGTCAGGGACAGAGGGGTGTATGTGTGTTCCTCGTCAATGTGGTTGTCCTCTGATCTTCTCCAGGTGTCATTGCCTGAATCCTGAAAACACAAACAATTAAAAACATTTTAGTAAACCTCCATAATCCAAAGAACATCTGACTGCCAGAAGTTAGATTCCAAGGCCAACTGTAAGGTCACTCTGTGTGACACATGACATGGAGCATACCCATAAACTAGAGCAGCAAAACAGAATAACCAGGGTAGGCAAATCATTGTGAAGACTGCATGGTAAAAGAACACATCAGCCTAGGTACCAAATCAAGGGAATGGGAAAGTGGTGGAGATATTCAGGGGAAGAGTTCCTAAGCGTAAAGACTAGGCTGGAGGAATGAAAGGCCTTGGTTTCCAACTGATGGGTGAGGGTGGGTCACACCACGACTTCCTCAGGTCACACCAGCCTGGTGAGTTATAGTAATGGGATGAAGAGAGAGTTTGATTAACTCTGCTCCATCTCTGGCTGGTGTTATGTGTACAAGTACTGGTAACCTTGCTTTCCTTCACATTTAGACACTTAACAGAGGGGACTTTCATTCACAAAAGAGTACAAGACACAAAAATACACTTAAACTGTTTTAATTAAAAGTAACATAGGTAAATGTATTTTAAATATTTAGCAGTTACTATTTTATTGAATTTAGTCTGACCTAGTTTTTAAAATGAAGGTTTCTTTTATCTAAATTTTAGTGTGTTTACTTGAAAATGGTTATTTCTTAAATTGGCTTTTCTTTCTTCCATTGGTAAGAAGGAACTGCCAATTGACCTTTTAATTTACTTGTTTTCTACTTAATTGGACTGTTTATTCTAAGTGATGTTCATATTTAACATAAGATCTCCAAAATAAACAGAAGCATTCAAAGAATAGTTCTCCCCTTTTAGATACACTAAAAAATTATAAATTATATTATTATCAATGTGACGATCTATAACAAATTTCAGCATAAATTGCAGAAAATAGCAAAGTTCATGCTTTTTATTTTAATGTATGAATTCTCAAAACTAAGTTTAAGTTATATATATATGAATAAGTGCTTTTCTGGAAAAAAATTCTAAAATTGCCTCATAAACATTTAGCTAACTCTATTTGGAAGCCACGTATAGTTGCCTTCTAAGAACTTTTCAGTTATCTTACTTGATTCTCACATTGCCATGATAATAGAAATTTTATAAGGCATTTATTTTTCTTCTCATATAGTAACAAAAAGTATACACAAGAAATAATACTTGTTTAAAATAATATCTTTCTTAACTCAGAGCATATCACATAAAGATTAGACACGCTTTTGAATGACATCAAAAAACTAAAGTTATGTAATAGGAGTAAGATATTTTATATTGATACAAAGAGATAAATTGGTTATTAATATATATGTATATAAGAAAATGTGTTCAGTGACTTTTATTGGAGACAATTTTTTCTTTTCCTAGAGATTATCTACCATCATGATAATTTCAACAACCCAAGTCTCACATATGATCCATTATCTTTCTTACTTTGAAGAACAATGTTTATCTAATTTAAAATTATTTAAAATCATTTTTTTAATTAACAATTCTATAAAAGTCCAAAAAGCCAAATGGTGCTATGTGTATTTAAATATAGGAAACTCAAGAGTTGTTGACTCGCTGGGAATTATTCATTCCATTATTGAAGCAGCATCTGTAGCATCTGGTATGTGTGAGTCCTTGCTCTGAACACTTGCCTGGCACCCAGGTCAGTCTACATCCCTGTTCTCATAAATGTTAGAAGAGACAGACAATGAACAAGTAATCAAAGAAAGAAGAAATAAAAAATCTTTTCATGTAGATATTTGAAAGAAGAGTATAGAAGAGAGTAAAGAGGTTGTACCTCGCTGGAGAAGGGTGAAGGGATCATGGCGAAACCTGCCATTTTCCCTTGGTTGGTTCACTGAAGGATCAACTCGCAATTATGGTAAATTAGTAAGAGAAAGATTTATTTCCACATACCATGTGCATGGGGAGAAAAACAAGAATGTTTACCCACAGTCTCAGTGGTAGTCAGAGACCTTTATAGTTGCCTTTTGGAAGGATGTGGAAAGTATGTGTGTAGATGGGTGGAAACAGGTTGATTTGTAGGTTAACATGAGAGATAGGTCTCAGATGCTTCCAATGACCCTGGGGCCAGGTCTATTAGCGGGTAATAAGAAAGTCAGCAGGCCCCTTTTTGGTTCACAGTCAGGTTACTGAGGTTTTATGTAGATAGAGAAAAGGCCTCTTTCAATGCTGATGGTGAATGGCCTTTAACTCAAAATACTCTTTATCACACTGGTTAACATAGCCTTCCTGGCATTAACCAGTGTGATGAAAATGTGTCAAACGATCTATGAACCAAGTGTATGGTGCCCCATGATCACATTAATGTACACAGCTATGATTTATAATTAAAAAAAAAAAAAAAAAAAAGAAAAAAAGAAAATAAAGTGGGGTCACAGCCAAAAAAAACAAAAACAAAAACAAAAACAAACAAACAAAAAAATATTCTTTATACCCAGGAGTCATATTTTGCGGCAAAATTTCCTTAGCTCCTTCAAGGGAACACATTAGGTAGTATGACCACAGAAGGCTTCTTTGGAAAGGTGACATTTAAATTAGATTTATTTCAATAAAATGTTTCAAGAGCAATTTCAGCTAATGTTTTCTTTCTCAGAATTTGGGGACAATTGTCAAAAGAAAATTAGGGTATTGTAAAATATAGGCGCAGAATATGTTTTGGAGATTGCCTGTTTGAATACCTTCTTATAAAAATCAGAAAATGTTGAAAAGAATGACTCGTCCAAATTTTATAGCACACTTATAAGAACTGTTGAATGAAACACACTTCTCTAGATTACCAGATCTATATTCTTGTGTTGCCATTTTGTTAAAAAAAAAATGTTTTTCCACAAAACATGAATCTTTTCATACAGATTCCAATGCACCAAAACCATCTCCTATTTTCTAAAGCACTCGATAAAGTATGTTTTAAATAATAACATACACTCTAAAGAAATAAAACAACAGGCAATAACTAAATAATAATTAAGCAAGAATTGCCAACTTAAAGCAATTATTTAAAAATTTTTTAAAACAAATCAATTTTAAAACTACTATCATTGAGCCCAAACAGTATAAATTAACTTCCTGGGAGTCAAACCAATGTAAACACAATGAAAAAGATGGTTTTTATTTTTTTCACTTGAGGAAGTTGAATAGTTCAACAAAAGAGAAAAGACTTTCTAGCTATGAACGTAATTTTTCACAGGAGATTTTACGTGAAGCACAGTGAAAAAATAAAAGGACAATATTTTCAACTAGAGCTTATAAATACAAGAACTTTATAAGTGGAGATGATTGTACTGGCTCTCCATAAGAAGGAGCAGTTTGATATTAAGTTTTGGTTCCTTCAAGGCTCTCGTAGGAGAGATGGAACAGGACAGGTAGTTGAAGAAATAGTAATACATTTCAAGAATTTAAAAAACTTCAGTCTTCCGGTTACCTGACTTCATGCTGGAAGAAATTTGAAAGATTTTTCAGGGGAATTTATTTGTCTAAGAAAATCTTCTTATCTCTGATTTATTAACAGTAACTTTAAAAAGCCTTTCAGAAGATGGCCAGACATGGTGGCTTATGCTTGTAACTCTAGCACTCTGGGTTGGTTGGCTGAGCTTAGGAGTTCAAGACCAGCCTGAGCAAAGGGAGACCCCATCTCTACTGAAAATAGAAAAAAAAAAAAAAAAATAGAAAATCTATCTGTGTGTTGTGGCAGGTGCTTGTAGTCCCAGCTACTTAGGAGGCTGAGATAGGAGGATTGCTTGAGCGAAGAGTTTGACGTTGCTGTGAGCTATGATGTCATTGCTCTCAATTCCAGGATGACTGAGTGAGACTCTGTCTTAAAAAAAAAAAAAAAAAAAAAAGCCTTTCAAAAGATACTATAAAGAATATTGGTCCTAAGTAAAATAGGCAAGATTTCAAACTTCAAATTCCAACATCCCTTGGCGTATTTAAAGGCAAGCAGAACTACAGGACTCACAAGGTGAGGACTCAGTTTACACAAAGGATCAGTCAGAAAATTTAAGGTTGGCCCAAGGATAATGAGTGATGGAGCAGGCAGGGTGATCCACTGTGCTGGAGGGTGTGTTTTCTGTGCAGAAAACAGTCTCCACTGCCCGGTGCCTGCTGTCTTGCCCGTGTCCTGGGTGGAGGAAGGAAGAACAAAAATAGCTTATGATCCTCATGATGTTTGCTAATTCTTTTACCTTGGAGAATCTGGATAGCTTTACTTTTAAAAAATCTCAATGTCATCACTTTGGGTCACCTAAAACTTTCTAAGATTTCTGCAAAGTCAGTGCGCTGGCTCCTAAGACTATACTGATTTCATCCTGGGTCAACCTCAGCACAGAGCTTTTCCACTTTCTCATTAAATCCAATTAGTCAAGGCTTTTAGGAAATTTTGCTAGAATTAGCAGATTCAACTGAAAATGTGAGATTTACTAAGAGAGGTCATATAATACTGCACAGTTTTCCCTTAATATCTTTTTTTTCTTCTTCTTTGATGCTCCAATCTTTTTTCTCAGACTTTAATATCCTTATACATCCTCTGCTATTCAAAAAATACCTTCAAGGGTTCAAAAAATACCCTGTCTCCTCCCAATGGCCCAATGGAAACTTATCAAACTATTTCTTTCATGATAACAGAGTTATCACTGAGAAATTCAGACAGATTTTTTTTCTCCATCTTTTTACTTGGTTGTGTTACTACAATCCCATTTAAAATGCTCACTAATGCTTTGTACCATATGGAACAGAATGAAATGGAACACAAACTGGGGTGTAGGACATTTCCTCTCCTTCAGATGTGATGTTAGCGGCACGGAACGGAGCCATCATCATAACAACGGGAGACAGCCACAGTGGTCTAATGTAGATCAGCTTATCTGGGTGTGATAGCCAGAAAACCCCAGGTTATCAGACCAGCAGGAGGGGAAGAGGGCAACAGCTTCCTGTCCTTGGTGTTAGGGCCTAGTGGTGACCAGGAATAGGAGAGCCCCTGTAGCTGCTGTAGCAGAGGATCAGAAACGATGATGATGTGACCTGGGCATTCAAAGTGATGGGGCCAGGAGTGGGACAGAGAAAGGTTATTATGTATTAATGATAGGAAGATGGTATCCAGCGGTCACTAGGTGATATTCCCCAGGGAATTCCCAAATCAGTCCACTAGCCGTGAGTGGGAGCTGGGGTTTTTCACAATATCATGGATGAGGCTAAGCTTGCTTAGTCCTCTTGCGTTATTGCTTTCGTGACATTGCTCTGCTCCTCAGTGTGGTGAAGTCTGAACAAATAAGGGTTACACTTGCATTGCACTTGGAAGTCGCAATTAACCAAAGACCTCCTGTTCATTTCAAGAAAATCTGTGCCTGCTTTCAAGAGTCACAGGTGGATTCCAATGACAGTGCCACCTTTTCCCTGAAAGAGTTCAAATTCTACTTGATAGTGATTTTCTTATGGTCTCTGAGACTTGTAACCTTCATTTCATGTTTATATAGCTGGGAGGTCAAAGCGTGTGAAACATTTGGGGGAAAGTTCAGTTATAATTCAGGGCATCATGTGCCATTTCTACTATCTTCTTTCTTTACTACCTTGATATTTCCTGAGAGTTAACTTTTTATTTTTTTTTATTGTTAAATCATAGCTGTGTACATTAGTGCAATCAAGGGGTACAATGTGCTGGTTTCATATACAATCTGAAATATTCTCATCAAACTGTTCAACGTAGCCTTCATGGCATTTTCTTAGTTATTGTATGAAGACATTTGTATTCTGCCTTTAGTAAGTAAAGGCAGAATACCCATTCTAAGATGCACTGTAGGTGTGGCCCCACCCATTACCCTCCCTCCAGCCTAACCTCCCCCCTCCCTTCCCCTTCCTTGGCCCTTTCCCCATAGTCTTGTGCTATAGTTGGGTTATAGCCTTCATATGAAAGCTATAATTTAGCTTCATAGTAGGGCTGAGTACATTGGATACTTTTTCTATCATTCCTGAGATACATTGCTAAGAAAAATATGTTACAGCTCCATCCATGTAAAGTCTCCATCTTTCTTTAAGGCTGCATAATATTCTATGGTATACATGTACCACAGTTTGCTAGTCCATTCGTGGGTCGATGGGCACTTGGGTTTCTTCCATGACTTACCAATTATAAATTTGGCTGCAATAAACATTCTGGTACAGATATCTTTGTTATATTGTGATTTTTGGTCTTCTGGGTATAAACCTAGTAAAGGAATTATAGGATCCAATAGTAGGTCTATTTTTAGGTCTCTAAGTATTCTCCAAACATCCTTCCAGAAGGAATGTATTAGTGTGCACTCCTACCAGCAGTGTAGAAGTGTTCCCTTTTCTTCACATCCACGCCAACATCTCTGGTTTTAGGGTTTTGTTATGTGGGCTACTCTTACTGGAGTTAGGTGATATCTCAAAGTAGTTTTGATTTGCATTTCACTGATGATTAAGGATGATGAGCTTTTTTTCATGTGTTTGTAGATCGTGCGTCTGTCTTCTTTAGAGAAGTTTCTCTTTAAGTGCCTTGCCCACCCTGAGATGTGATGACACGTTCTTTTCTTGCTAATATGTTTGAGTTCTCTGTGGATTCTGGTTATTAGACCTTTATCGCAGGTATAACCTGCAAGTATTTTCTCCCACTGTGAGGGCTGTCTGCTAGCTTTACTTACTATGTTCTTGGCTGTACACAAGCTTTTTAGTTTAATCAGGTCCCAGTAGTGTATTTTTGATACTGCTTCAATTGCCTGGGGAGTCCTCCTCATAAAATATTCACAAAGGCCGATTCCTTCAAGAGTTTTCCCTGCGCTTTCTTCAAGTATTTTTATAGTTTCATGTCTTAAGTTTAAATCTTTTATCCAGTGAGAGTCTATCTTAGTTAATGGTGAAAG
>CAUYPK010002126.1:0-57707 GCA_963574355.1 Loris lydekkerianus | reverse complement strand
TCTTCCATTCCTGAGATACTTTGCTAAGAAGAATATGTTCCAGCTCCATCCATGTAAACATGAAAGAGGTAAAGTCTCCATCTTTCTTTAAGGCTGCATAGTATTCCATGGTATACATGTACCACAATTTGCTAGTCCATTTTTTAATGCCTTAAGGCTTCTAGTGAGACAAGGGACTGGCCAGTGAGGTGCAGTTCTGATGAGAGGTGGGGCATAAAGGAATCAACAGAACAAGTCTCCATGTAACTGAGCAGGACAGTGAGTTCCTATAACAGAAGGGAAGGGGAAGGAGGAGTGAAGATAAAGGAGTTGTGTGGATGTGGTGGTTGGGAGATTAGGTTTTCCTGTCAGAAGCCAGTTAGCCTAGCCATAGTATGCACCAGGGAAACAAAGATGAATAAAATACAGAATAAGATTCAGGTTGTTCACTCAAGAAATTGGGGAGATAAAAAACTTATGATTATCATCCCATTATCTCCTATTATAAATTCCGTTCTAGAAATAATTGTAGGTTATTGGGGGAGAAAAGGGGATGAAGGGAGGAGCAAAACCTCACTTATTAAGTTCAATGAACATTATTCGAATGATGGGCTAATTTATAGCCCTGACTAAAGTCATATAACACAAACATTTGTACCCCTTTAGTATTTGAAATTTTAAAAAAGCGAATAAAAAAGAAATAATTGTAAAATATTAACCCCCTGTTCCATTATTGGAATGGTAGTGATGAGGGCATTATTTTTATACTACTGTTCAAGGTTATCACCGAGGTCGGATTTTTCACACATGCTTGCCTCTTGAGGGTACATGTCACGTGGTGTACGGAGTTAGTCACTACTGCAGATACTAACTGGGAGCTTGTCAAAAAGCCATGCAAAAAATTCAAAAATTTCAACCTCTGGCATAAATGGGTTAGAGGCAAAATTTATAAAATAACAGCACCAGTGAACTGTTGTAACTCATATATAATCTTATGCCTAGAATAGCCACTGAGAAAGTTATACAGAGAGATGCACAAAACATTCTAGCATTAGAGATAAATCAAAATGGAATCCTTCAAAACGTTCAAGGAACCCACAGAAAGGCAGGAAAAATAGATGAAAAACTAAGGAGAGCAAACAGAGGACAAAAAAATAATGTGGCACACTTAGGTCTTAATATATTAATAATTATATTAAATATAAATGTTCTAAGTATATTAATTAAAGGACACATTGGTAGAGTGGATAAAAACATGGCTATACTATGTGTACAGAAAACTCATTTCAAATATAACAATATAGGTAAGTTGAAAGCAAAAGAAGGGAAAGTTACACTGGGCAAGCATCAAGCAAAAGAAAGCACTAGCAGCTATAAAGATACCAGAAAAAGTAGACCTCACAGCAAAGACAACGACCAGAGAAAGAGTGTGGAACATCCACAGTGATAAAAGGGATAATCTACCAAGACACAGCAATTCTAAATGTATGCCTACTAAATAACAAAGCTATAAAATACGTGAAGCAAAACCAACAGAATGGAAAGACGCAGAAACAGATAAATCTACAAGCTTAGCCAGAGACTCTGATGCCTTCCTCACAACAATGGATAGAGCCATTACACAGAAAGTGAGGAAAGATATAAAACTCAACACCACCACCAAACAACAGAAAATAATTGATATTAACAGAACACTCCATCCACGAGCAGCAGACTACACATTCCTTTAGGTACCTATAAAACATTTACCAATACAATACCTTAGGCCATAATAAATCCTGAAAAAATTTGTAAGAATTAAAATCACACAGAATATATTCTGTGATGATAATAGAACCAAATTAGAAACTGATAAAAGTAAAATCTCTGAACACTTGGAAATTAAACAACACACTTCTAAATAATCCATGAGTTAAAGAGCAAGTTTCATTGAACTGAATGACAATGAAATACAACATATCAAAATCTGGGGATAAAGCTACAGCAGTGCCAAGAGTGAAATGTATAGCACCAATTATTTACCTTATGAAAAAATCAATATCTGAAATCAATAATCTATGCTCCCTCAAGAAACTAGAAAAAACAGCAAAAATGTATTCAAAGCAAGCAGAAGGAGGGAAAAAAAAATGCAGATAAGCAATCAATGAAATAGAAAACTAAACAGATTATCAATGAAACAACCTCATTCTTTGAAAAGATCAATAAAATTGATAAACTTCTAGCAAAACTGACAAAAAAAGAAAATGAAGATAAATGATGATGATCAGTAATGAAACAGGGCTAACACTATAGATCTCACAGTTATCAAAAGGTCAGAGAAGGAATTCTACTAACAACTCTACACACACAAATATTACAACTTAAATGACATGGGTAGGCTATTTGGAGAACATATATTACCCGCAATTTACACAGAAGGAAACAGATAATCTCAATAGTCTTATTAAGGAAATAGAAGTTTTAAGTTTTAAAAATTGCCAGCCTCTGTGGTTTTACTAGAGAATTCTGGCAAAGAGGAAGAAACATCAATTTTTACACAAACTCTTCAAGAAAAGAAAATAGTTGAGGACACTCCCTAATTCGTTTTATAAGGCCATTATTACCTTGATATCAAAACTAGACAAAGATAGTAAAAATCAGAAAACTTGAGACTAAGATACCTCACGAACATAAAAAGGCAAATATGTGGCGAGGATGTGGAGCAAACGGAATTCTCTTACATTGCTGGTGGGAGGGTCAATTGCTATGACCACTTGCTATAAGTTGAACATGCCCACACCGTACTGCCCAGAATTTATACACTTGGGCAAAGACTCCACAGACATGTTCCTCTATGTTCAATAAAAGACCCATGCTGCACAGGGATGATAATAATAGCGCTATTGTAATAGCGCCAAATATTTACATGTTCATCAGCAATTGAATAAGTAAACTATTTCATTATACACAGATAATGAAATATGATGAAAGTTATGAAAATAAAATTCAATAATACGGAACATAATCAACATAGACCAATCTCACAAACAACGTTGAACAAAAGCAGTCAGACACAAAAGAATACATGCTGTATAATTCCATTGATATAAAGTTCAAGAACAAGCAAAATTACTCTAGGGTGCTGGAAAACCGGAAAGTGGTTATTCTTTTGGAGAGAGGTAACTGGAATGGGACACAGAGGCACCTGGGAGGCTGGTTATATCTGTATCATAGTTACATGGATTTTATGAATAGTCAACAAGTTGTATATGTAGGGTATTATAATTTTCTTTATGTATGTTGCATTCAATTATAGTTGATGATTATTTACAAAAATTTTTATTATATTCGTAAGTAATATAAAAACAAAAAATGCCCACTGAATGTGGTGACATGAAGATGGTGAGTGACCGCGAATTCAAGGAAGAGGCAGGCTTGAGAGATCTAACATTAATTCCGATTTTATGAATAAAGCAGGGGCTAAGCCAAGGGTGCAAAGCCTTAAATAGCAGACTGGGGATCTGAACCCCTGGAGTGGGGCTGCTGTGCCTTTAATCACTGAACTAGACTTTCTCTTCATCTTTAAGAGCACAAAGGCAATGAACAAGAAAAGGAAACATTAGACAGGAGTGTTCAAATGCACGGGAGTCTGTGGCTGTCTGAGGAAGAGCAAACACGCACAGCAACTTGAAGTCCTTGGGGCTCTTTGTTACATGGCTTCACAGGCTAGTCGAACCAATGTTCACAACTGGCTATAATGTAAGAAAAGGTTAAGGACTTGGCATGCTATGTTATCTTTATTGAGGCAGGGAGATTTTTCTGGAAAGATTTTGGATTGGAAGGACAACTCTGATTACATCTGGAGAAATCATCTATTTTAAATGTTTAATTATCTCACAATATCAGAGGAATGAAGTGTGCCTGTGTTGCATGTGTGCACAAGCTATATTCTTTTAGTGGAAAATAATATTTTGGTCTTGGAGGAAAAAAACCCCATTTTTTAAAGTATGGGACTTACAATTTTATGATTAGGACACCCTTTGATTATAAGTTAAAGCAGGACAACTTAATATAACTAGTGTTGAAGCAATAATTAGTTTTTAACTCCCATATTCAAAACCACTGTCTGGAGTCTTAATTAAGAAAAAGGCATTACTGAATAAAAATTAGTCATAAGTTCCTGTTATTGAAAAAATAGGAAGGTATGTACACGTAGGGATTAAATGCAAGAATAAAGCAGATTACCTGTATGTGCACAGCATAATGTCATCAGTGGGGCAGACTGAAGGGAGGAGCAAATAAAACCACTGAGTCGACTCTTGGTCTCACTGCCTTGGCAAACATGTCGTAGGTCACTACTAGTGAGTTTTCACTGGAAATATTTCCTGGGAATAGCTCATGAACTTATTTCCAAATTAAGAAAGGTCTGCATACTGACACAGTCTGTCAATCCTTTTTCTAATGTGAAGTACATACAATTTGCACATTGGACATTACTTAATCCATAATGTATCTATTGAAGCTGTTCAATGGGGAAAAATACAAAGAGATGTAACCATTTGTAGATTGTCACACAGATGGGGAACCAAGATTAGGAGTGAAGTCACTCTATGTTTCTGCTGAGATTGCTGTTTTGTGGATATCTGATTGCCCTGATGTGTATACCTAGAAATAAATTAAACAATCTCTAAAAAACTCAAAGCCCGAGCATGTTTCCTTGCACGGTTGACTTTCCGTCACTGGGTTTTCTCTGCTTGCCCATCTGGTTTCCAGCCTCCTCAACCTCTTCTCCCATCTTTGGTGCCTCAGTGTCTCACAAGGCAAGCATCCTCCTCTATGACCTCAAGCCATGCTCTGCGCAGACACGCTTCCTTGAAATTTTCCTCTGACTTTTACTTCACCTCTGTCTATTCTCTCTGTACATTATTTGTATTTGCACGTCTAGACAGCAAATCATTTGCATAGCATTTCATGATACCTTTGTATAATATTAAGTTCACAATTCCAAAATCAATTGAACAGGGTAAGTATTCTGCATTGTATATAAAAACAACTTATTAAAAAACTCTCTGAATTATCTTTCTACCTATCCCATTTATCCAAACTTGACAAAATACGATTCAGGTGGTCAGAGAAAAGAAACAGAAATGTAGTAAAAACCTATTTTCAGTGTTTTTAAAATTGTTTTGAAATACCAACATTTTTTGAAGTACAGAAGTGAAAGTGATGAAGGTTAAGTGTATATTTTTTCACCTTAACTGACTGATCAGAAGAGTATTTATAACTCCCTGACTGATGTTCAAGCTGATAAATCAACACTGGGGAGAATATTTCAAGCACATTTATCATTTAAGACAAACAGCCTATACTGAGCATGATTATTTTTTATTCATCGTTTGAGCTCCCCTCTACGTTTGCTCCTTCTCAATTTTAATAATATCTGTGTAAGACTTCTCAATATTTAATGTTACAGCTTGTACGTTGCATGCCGATGAGGCTAAGGTCACATGTTTAATCTGCAGATGGTCAGTTAGCTTTAAAAAAAACAAAAACAAAAAACAAAACACCAAAACATAAAAACACAAAATCAGAAAAACTCTATTTCGTAGTGAAGCCTGATCCTGGTCAGCTTCTTTGTAATACCTGTTGTTGGTTTCAATGTCATAAAGATCACAGAATTGAAGTTTTTAGGGAAACTAAGGCCAAGATACTTTAATAGACTCAACTGGATAGAGGTTTGTAATTAGCAGAAGAAAGCCTGGCATCCTTGAGTACTAGCCACTTTAGCTCAGTTACACCCCACGTGGTCCGCTCTGTCAGCTCTGTCTGTGCCACGTCCAAAGGATGGCAAAGTCAAAGAGAATCTTACCTGTTCACTTTCTTCTTCATCACTACTTAGCTTAAGGTCATCTTCTAGCATTCTGCAAAGAGGAACACAGAGGTACAGAGACTTAGAGGATTCAAAATAATTCAGCAACAAAATATCGCCTTTTTAGCAATAATAAGTATTTGATTTCCTATTTTTTCTTTCACTTTTATGCACCTTTCCCCTGATGTGCTTAGGAAATAGCAGACCATAACATCATAAAAATGAACCCACACAGCAGTCACAGGCTAAGGTAGGCAGCCTCCAGAAGATGTTTAGTAAAGAAACTGTACTTAATACTTTATTGTATATTTCAAAACAGCGAAAGGGAAGAACTGTAATGTCTCTAGCACAAAGATAAATGAATGATGAGTTCCATACCCTAATTACCCTGATTTGATCATTAGACACTGTATACATGCATCAAAATAACACACGTACTGCAGAAGTATGCACAACTATGATTTTAGCAACTAAAATATGCAGTTTAAAAAACCCAGAAAATAGGGGCTTTTCCTGGGTAGTTTTAATTCTGAAATTACTTGTTCAGAATTTTTCACATCTAGATGCTGTGCCTGCATCCCTGCCTGAGGGGTCTTCATGGTAAAGATAATTAGGAACCAGCAGCACTGCGCTGGAGATGTGAAGTAGTAACTTGAATGGTGAACTAGCTGGCTAGGCCTCCGTCCCTTAGAGGGCAGGAGAAGACATTGCCCCTGAGGTCCTACTGAGTGAAGAAAGCCAGAAAGAAGACTGTAAAGGCAACTACCAGCCCATGCGGTCCCTCCAATTTATCCTGCACCTATCGGCAGGGGGAAAAGATACTTTTGGGTCCACAACAGTTAAAAGTTAAAAAAAACAAACAAAACAAAAACAAATTCAGGTCCTATTTATTTGTAGTGATGATAAAATTGTATTCTTTTCAGCATTGCTATATTGTTTCTTTAGAGAAGGGTAAGTTTTCAGATTAATTCATTTCCAAAGCAATCTGAATCAGAAGCACATTTTAGGAAAGCACATTATATAAACAGAACCACCCTGCCAGGGAGCAGGGGGAGCCCACTTCTGAGGGACCCTGGGGCTCCAGGCTCTTGCGCACCCTTGACCTCAAAGGCCTCCCTGTCCAAAGGCTGTCCCCTAAAATATGCCTATTGACCTTTAATCGTCAATTACAGGCATACCATCAATACTTGGCTCTGAATATTTGTATAAGTCATTTAATTCACTTTCAGTGTGAACTAGGGGCAAAAACTGGCAGGGTGGGGTGTGGACCCAGTTCTGCCCCAACTATCTATTATGTGTTTGGGACAAGTCAATTACCTTACACCCCCATTTCTTTATGTGTAAAGTGAAGGTTTTTGCTGGGCAATCTCTAAGGTCCAATTCTGCTTTAGATTCCATGAGTCTACAACATAATGTTGCTCCTCGCATTTTATCAAGTAGAAAAATTTCTCTTGGTTCTACAGGAACACGGCTGAGAAATTTCTAAGTTGTTTTTGGTGTCTCATTTAGGGCATTACCAGTAGGACACCTAATCTGCTTCCTTATAGGCTCTTGCTGTTCTGCCATATTAGGAGGGACATCCTTCCATTGCTTAAACCAATGGTTCTCAACCTTCCTAATGCCGTGATGTATTTTCATTGTTTGTTACAAAGGGGTTGTCACCCACAGGTTGAGAACTGCTGATTTAAACCACAACCAAACAAACAAAAGATCAGCCCAGACTTTGGAGCTGTTTGGACTTTGGCCATCCAGGCATGCCATTCATTTCCTTATCCTCGAAAAGACATATGCTTGGCTTCAAAGAGAAGAGACCACTTAGTGATTCTCTGTTTGGGCATAACCTAGGGAAGGGGCTATGTTTTCTTTGTCCTTAGGTCCCTAGTGGCTAGCACAGAGATGGCGCAGAATATAGCACCAATCTGTTGGCTGGGTTGAGGCACCTTCCTCAGGACTATTTTCCTAGCAAAAGGCACAAATGCCATTCTGATGGGGAAAAACAACAACAACGACAACACAACAACAGAGAAGGAGACAGTTTCTTGCCTCCACCCCTCACCCTCCGTTTTGGGGTAAATTGCCATTGCAATTTGGTTTAATCTCAAGGACACCTAGTAAGCATAGGTGCTCTATGGTGGGTGGTCCTTTTGGTGAGAAGGAAAAGAGGAGAGAAAGGACACATATAATTATGGTTGTTAACCTCCTACTATCAGATAAAAGTCATGGGACTGGGAAGTTTACTCTTTATATGGACAACAGTCTGTACAGACTTGAAGATCATTGCTGATTAGTGTAAGAAGGCCCAACATGTCCCAAAGTAAGAGATCTTGGCTTAGGGGCAAACCAGCTGTGTGAACTGGTCACCACATGAAGCTGGCATTGCCGAAAGTCACCTCAACAGTGAAAACATTTTGTGAGGTTCTCTTTTAAGGTAGGGGTGGCAGCCTATGTCTGTTTATTTAAAGCGTCAACACATGCACACATCTGTCGGGAGCACATATAGACCCTGGTAGACACCTGATCCTAGACAAGTCACACCTCTCAGGCCGAGCATTGATCCTTTCCATAATGGGGCTTCACCTACCTCCTCATCATTTCCTGAAGAAAAGCTGACAGGGATACATTTTGCCTTGTGAATAATACAGGGTGTCCCAAAAGTCGCCCCTAAAGTTGCCATACACAGGGAAGTGGGAAATTGTACCTAAATGGAGTTTTATTTACAAAATAATCATTACACAATTTTACAAAAAGGTGGCCAACATGTAGAGAATATTCTGTAAATATTTTGTAGAACTATGTAATGAATATTTTGTAAATAAAGGTACATTTGGCTATAATTTCCCATTTTCCCTATTTATGGCAACTTTAGGGGTGACTTCTGGGAAACCCTATAATCACTTTATCACTGAATTTACCTCTCTTACATCGAGGGTGCAAAAAAAAATGTATACACCATTTAAGAAAGGAAAAAAAAAACTGTATTAAAAGTGTAATATTCAGTATATACCGACAACAAAAGATGAATGAGTACAAGTCAAGTTGTGCACTTCTTGTAATTGCAGAAGTTAAACGTGACTTGAGCATTACAAATTTAATAGTTTTTTTTTTCCCTTTCTTAAAATGTGTATATTTTTGGCACTTTCTGTATTTAAAAAAACAAATTTACTGTGTTTCAGGCTGAGTTCTAAAAGTAAAGAATCACATGTAAAAATAGTTTGTATTCAAGAAAGTTTTCAAGAGAAGTTCAAATCCAATTAAATGTAGAATACCTTGAAGTATGAGAAAGTGGCAATGGAAACATGAAATTAAACAGTTTACACAAACATTCCCACAGCAGTCTTGGGTGGTACTAGTCCCAAAACATGGGATCACAGAGCTGGGATAGAGAACCAGGACCACATGCACCCCAATCCCAACAGACACATAGGCACCTGCTGAGGAAACCAATGCCAAGGGCCATCCGAGCGCAGGAGCCCTCCTGCTTTGTTCTGATGGTTGCAGGACAGTCCCCAAGACCCAACCTCTGAAGCACCGTGCTTGCTTCCTTTTACTGCATCCTTCAAGTCTGATTCAGTGGTCACAAGGAACTCCATTTTTTATGCTGGCCGTATCAGAGTGGCCTCAGGCTAAAGAAGGGCTAAAGTTCACAGCTGAAGGATGGAACACAGTTAGAAAGAAAACCTGTGACGCCCAAGATCACAGGCAGCGTCCACACTTGGTGCCTGGCTGGCAGACGGCAGATGTAGCCTCCTTCACCTGAACACACAAATGGTCTCACTACGGCTGTGCGCCCAACCCACTTCCAACACAAAATGGCCTCACTACGGCTGTGCGCCCAACCCACTTCCAACCCTGCAGAATGTTTTTATCACTTGTCTATTTCTGTAAGGAAATAGATTGGCACAGGTATATTAAACAACAAATACACAGAGGGTTAACGGAAGAGTAAAAGGCAGATACCAGTTAAGTGTTTATTAGGCTGTTGTGGGTGGCACCTATGTTTTTGAAAAAGGCAGGCAAAGACAGGCCCTGTAAGGGAGGGCAGAATCTGGGGTTGGGCACCTGCAGGCAAGGCCACCAAGTCTGGCTCCTGCAGGCGCCTCCCATACCGCTACATCCTGAGCACGTCCAGGCTGCCCTCCAGCTTGCCCTCTGGGCTGCCCCCACCTAGAGTCACCTGCTTCATGTCCCCTCAGAGCCCTCCCAGGTGATGGGACTCCTGACTCACAGCAGCAGCGCTCATTGTTTAAGGGGGTGTTCGTGCAGACATTACTCCAATCCCCACAGTAACTTCTCCAAGGTGGGAGGTGGCCCTGCGGGGGGAGCAGTGGGCTGCAGTGTGGTCAGAACACGCATCTAGGGGGAGTTTTAGCTCTACCATTCAATGAGCCCAGGGACCTGGCACCTGCAACTCACCCCATAATCCTTAGAAAATGCTTTGCCCAGGACCTGGCATGGAAGGAACAGTCAATCAATGTTCATTTTTATTAATATTCTTTTTTCCTAGGAGGGCACCAGACCTCAGAGCATTTAAGTAACTTGTCTGGGTAAATGAACTGGAATTTAAAATGTCCTTGTAGTAATGCATCAAAACTAAGCCATTTATGCTACTCTCAGGACATTTTGAAAAGGATGACATTCCATAGAAACTGGGGAGAGGGCATATATTAGGTTGTAAGTACACATAATCACTGTCAGTTGGCCAGATGTGGCTTTATGGTGACAGAATATGGAAAACATACTCATCAGCCCCAGTGCAGAGATGTCTGCCTTGGGAGCCAGTGGTTGGCCACACAGCCAGGGGTCCCTGCTGTTTGGGGACAATGGGGTCGTTGAAATAAAATAGACAATAGATTTGAGCTTTTCCAATTGGGGCCAGAGAGCAGATGTGCCATCTGAAGCGCAGATAAACCTGCACTACACAGCCTGAATACTTGAAGAGCTGTCAAACTACTGTCAGGCGCACTCCAAGTGTCACCTCACGGTGACTTCACGGTGAAGTATCAAACAGGTACTGAAGATGGCGATGTTTAAAGGACACAAGAAAAAAATGTTTTTAGTCTTTTTACAAGCAAACATTTTTTAAATGCAATTAAGTGATTGAGACTATCCAGTTTTTACTTGAGAACTGTGTTAGACAACAGTTTGTTAAAATGACTGTCCCAGGCATATTGTAACACACTCCCCAACACCTGGTACAAAAGGCTGAAAAGGTTCAGAGCCACTGGCTGCACGGGCACATGCCTCCCCACAGGGAGGGGACTTGTAAGAGCTCAACAGAGGACAGGACACAATAGGAGCTTCACGCGGAGCTGTAAAGAGGGAACTAGGCACACACATGTCCCCTGTGGTTTGCCAGGTGTCTCAGGGGAACCCTTCTCTTTCTGAAGGTGAAAGGTGAATGGAAAGGAAATGCGACTTACCACCATCAGCAGAACTGGCACCCAAACTCCAATTTTGACTCAATTACTTAGAGGTCCACAGCATGGTGAGGTGGGCACCTCTCCACGGAAATGGACAGTCTCCCCTTGTTGGTTCCCCTCACACATTAAATTCAAATCAGCATTGTCATTTTCCCCATTTTTGAGTGAGTGCCTTAAATTGTGAAGCTCTGGCAGAATCCAACTGTCTCATTTGAAGACAAATTCAGTAGCTCTCAGAAAAGAGAAGAATTCAGTATAACCCCGGCAATTTTAATGTTTGATTATTGTAACTTCCCTGTAATTGAGCCAGAGACAAATTCATATTGTAACTGGTACCTACAGTTTTGAGGTCCAAAATTTTTCACGAAGCAGAAACAGCAGCCCACCCTTAACAGATGGCCAACTGCTTCTAATATTTATCTGTATCCTACGCAGGTAACTGCAAACGGGCACTTTAACTACCTTCAAGTGTAATGGCAGCCATTTCACAGTGCGGTGGCTTTTAATTAATAGGACTTCCCTTGAATTACTTGTCAGATGGGGCCCTTAATAGATCTGAATCATTTAGTCCTTTAGAGTTCATTTCATTTTACTTAATCTTAATGGCTTTTTAAAAACATGAGTTCTAATTGGGCTGTTTGATTTTCAGATTTGTTTTTATGGCTGGTGCTACGCCTATCTCCACCTGTGTGGGATTTAAAACCCAAACCAAAGTCTATGACTCCCCCTAAACATATTCATATATGCAAATATCGATGCTAGCAATTAGCAGCGCATGGTAGGCTATTCCTTATGCAACCCCTGCAGGGATTCCCCAAGTCATTGTCTTTACTGCTTAGAAAACAGGAGGGAAAGTTATACAACTCATTTCAGTCTTTCTCAAGTCTGCTGCTCTGCCAGGATCAGTGCTACCGTCTGCCTGGGGTTATCTTCCTTAAGTGACCACCTTCCTCTTTCCATCTGTTCAGAACCTAGCTCAGCTATTCTGGTTAACAGGGAACCAGGATGACTAGCACAGGCTCATGTTGGGGGTTGGGGATTAGTGCATCCAGGGCACCAGTGAAGTCAGTAGTCTGAAGGCCAATGACGAAATCAGGAACAAAATAAAGGGTGGTCTACTGGACCTAAGTGTTTCCAATGCTGCTGTTTTCAGATCCAGGGATCTCCATGTCTTGTCTTAATGGCTTTTTTAACATAGGAAGCAATTTTGGTTCATAGTGAGATGGTGTTTGCTTACATATATCCGCTTCCTGGACTCTTTCTTTCTTAGGACCTATTCTGGTTGTCAGTTCATTGTTAAATGATCTTCTGATTCTGCCGTGTTCAACCTGTGGTGAAGGTATACTGTCTCTCTTCTGCTTATGACCTTATTTTTTCTTAGGATAACACCTTCTGATGGTCCTTTTTACCACTTACGTGCCTACTAAACAGGCCTGCTTGCCCTGGGAGACAGCATTTCATTTCCTACCTTACAAGATCCTCACAAAAGCCAACCTCACTTAGGTAACCTGCCAAACCCTGATGAGATTCGGGAAGACTCTGTATCTTCAAAATCTCAATCAACTGCCTTTCCTGATGGCACCCATATCTATTATTATAGACTAGAAGTCAAAGGAAAAGGAATATCAACACTAATAAAAGGAAACAGTGGTACTAGGTCCTGGAGTGGTGGAATGCATTCGGAAAGGGCAGTTGCCAGGTTGGCTAGCATTATAGTCTGAATTCTGTCCCTAACTAGCCCTGTGAACTTGGACAAATCATTTACTCTCTGGAGTTCGTTTCCATATCCCCAGAGCAGTGGTTCTCAACCTTCCTAATGCCACGATGTACTTTCATTGTTACAAAGGGGCTGCGACCCACAGGTTGAGAACCGCTGCTCTAGAGTAAGGGTCAGATAAAATGATTTCCACATGCTCTCCCTGGTCTGAATTCCATGGCTTTGTGCCTTTACCAATGGGCAGAAAGTCTGGTAAAACTGTTGGAGAATAGCAAGGAGCACTGGAGATGCTCAGATAGGAATCAGTTGAAACTAAAATGAGCAGGTTGGAATTTGAGTAAATGGCACCAAAATGCAACAGGAGCCCCGGGCCCTGGCTGAAGCCCTCCTTTCCTCATGTCAGGTGAAATATTTCTAATGGTTTTTCTATGAGTTAAACAGAGAATGGATGTGACTGTGCTTTTAGACAGAGAGAGCTATGTAGACATATGGAGTGTGTGAAATACTTGATGAAGATTTTCCCCAGGTAATATGGTGTGCAGGAAAAATCTCTCCCCCCAGGCTCTAGTCCTATAAATCTGCAATGTTGAAGAAGCTTCCCTTGAAACAAAGAACAAAAGAAATAACCAGACTGTATCCTAGTTTTCCTGCAGGAGGTACAAAGACTACTGAGTTGGGAGACAGGGCCAGCTTGAGATCAGGAAGTAGTCATTCCTGTCATAAACAAATTGGCTTTAATATTTTTTAGACTCTTCCCTATTATAGTGAACTGTGACCCACAAACTCACATCCAAGTTTCAAAAACTTTCTTTTTTGGGTGGCACCTGTGGCTCAGTGGGTAGGGCGTCATCCCCATATACCAAGGATGGTGAGTTCAAACCCAGCCCCAGCCAAACTGCAACAAAAAATAGCCGGGGTGTTGTGGTGGGCGCCTGTAGTCCCAGCTACTCCGAAGGCTGAGGCAAGAGAGTCACCTAAGCCTGGGAACTGGAGGTTGCTGTGAGCTGTGTGACACCATGGCACTCTACCGAGGGCGATAAAGTAAGACTCTGTCTCTACAAAAAACAAAACAAAAACAACATTTTTTCTCTTAAGAGAACCTTTATAAATAAAATCAGATGATATAAAAGTACAGCATGTCTACAGATGTAGAAAAAGCATTTGACAAAATTTGATGTCTTTTTTCGATTATATACCTATATATACCTCTTCCTTCTAGGCACAGAAGGAAGATACTTTAACGAAATAAAGGTCATGTATGACAAGCCCACAGCTAACGTCATACTCCACTGTGAAAGAATGACAACTCTTCCTCTATGATCAGGACACCCAGTCTCATCATTTTTATTCAACACAGGACTGGATGTCCCAGCCAGAGCAATTAGGCAAAAGAAAGAAATAAAAGACATCCAAATCAGAAAGGAAGTACAATTATCTCTGCAGATGACATGATCTTATATATAGAAAATCCCAAGGATGCCACCAAAAAAACCTGTTAGAACTAATAAATTCAGATGACATATAAGAAGAGAGTGAACAGACCAATAGAGTAAACTGCCAGTGTTTCAAAGGAGTGCTCACCGAGTTCTCTAGGCTCTGTTCCACATACCAGAAGAAGTCTGTATCCTCTCAAAAATCCTATTTCTACATAATCCTTTCATTTTTTTCAAAAGGAACAGTTTGTTCTCCAAACTCCATTATGAAGACAAATTTAGAAAGGCATGAAGCCACAACATACTCTTCAAGGTAATTCAAACAGTAAGCGGGATAAGCTTGTGGGGGGAAAATGAAGCCATATAGATAGCACTGCTGGTAAGTGCCAGGCATTCACCAGCCAGACACAGACAATACCAAAAAGAGAAGTGCACCCTCACAAATCAAAGTGCAGGTGAGGGTTTCCCAACCAACCCTCTCAATGTAGTCCATGTCTTCCTTTTCAAATTGTTTCGTAGGCTAAGTGTGCTAAGTTCCTCATCTGATGGGTCCCCAGGCAAAGTAAAGGCTTTGAGAGTGCTGTGGGGAAAATGTTTATAAAGAAACACCTTGGAGCATGACTTGCTCTGAGCTCCAGCTTCTAGGTAAGTCAGAAGCAATTTGGGAGCTTTAAGAATAAAAGTCAGGCCAATGATTCTCAAACTTGAGCCTCCATTAGAATCTCCTATAGGACTCTTTAAAAAAAACCCAAAATGCCAGTCTCACTCCTAGGGTTTCCGGTTCAGTAGGTCTGGGGTGGAGGCCCCCCATTTTGCATTTCTCTGAAGTCCCCAGGTGATACTGGGCTGCTGGTCCTGGGGCCATACTTTGAGAACTGCTGGGCTAGGCCATAACCTCCTGTCCGAATGAAAGCAGGAGTTGGCAACTGAAAGCAGGGGTTAGAGTCTAGAGCAGTGGTTCTCAGCCTTCCTAATGCCCCGACCCTTTAATACAGTTCCTCTTGTTGTGGTGACCCCCACACAAGAGGAGCTGTGTCTCGGTTCCTAAGACCATTGGAAATATGTGTTTGCCGATGGTCTTAGGGGACCCCTATGAAAAGGGAAAGGGTTGTTCAACCCACAGGTTGAGAACCGCTGGTCCAGAGTCACCTCTGAGGGCATACTGGGGATGGTGGACTGGTGGGGCTCGAGGCCCTAACTCTTAGTGCCCAGTTGTGTATTTCTAATAAGACCTCACCCACAGCCACTGCCTGCCCATAAAGTAGGATCCCGAAGAGAATCAGGGGCCCCTCCTCCCATCTCTGTAGCTCTGAGAACTGCTGTCCATACATTTAATCAACTGAGCCCAAGTCACTGGAATGCAAGTTCCTAAAGGGTATATACCTGTCCTCAAAGATTATCTGGTTAGTATAGAGGAAAGAAACAAGTAATCCAATGATTTTAACATGGCAGGATGAGTGCTAGACCAGAGATACACCCTGGACACAAGTAGGCTCAGGGAAAGCCACCAGGAAGAGGCATGCCTGAGATGGCTTCAAGGCCCCAGGGCAGTGTTTTTCAACCTTTTTTATCTCATGGCATACTTGAACCCACAGTTAAACTTCCATGGCACACAAATAATGTTGCTCAAAAAAAAAAGTTAAAAACCAGAATATACTTACTGTGCTTTGAACTTCTTTCAGAAATAACTTTATTTCTGTGGAGAAATATCTTTATTTATTTTTTTGAGACAGACTATGTCTTCCTTGGTAGAGTGCTGTGGCATCACAGCTCACAGCAACCTCAAACTCTTTGGGCTTAAGCGATTCTCTTGCCTCAGCCTCCAAAGGAGCTGGGACTATGGGCGCAGCCACAATGCCTGGCTATTTTTTGTTGCAGTTGTCATTGTTGTTTGGCAGGCCTGGGCTGGGTTCAAACCTGCCAGCTCCAATGTATGTGGCTGGTGCCCTAGCTGCTGAGTGATAGGCGCCGAGCCTGAATTAACTATCTTTAAAAAATTTCATGGCACACCTAAGATCCTCTCCCTGGTGGCACACCAGTTGAAAATCATTGCCCTAGAGAGTGAGATGAAGTCAGGGAAGGACAGCCCACCCTGCAAAGGGCTGCAGTCCTGCAAAGGAAGGATCGTGATTTTCTTTGTAAAGATAATACATACTCTTGGCACAAAACTTCCCAAACAGAACGTCTTCCTTCCATTCTTGTTTCTACCTGCCCACTTCCTTGTCCTCCACAGTCACCACAGTTTGTGGTTTCTTACACACTATTTCAGAATTTCTTTGTGCATTAACAAAAAAATACAAATATAACATGTTAGACCCATCAGAGTAAGTACAGGACACTAAAATGCCACCCTGTGGTGAAGGACGCCTATCTGCTGGGTGGGCTACCCTCCGGCCCCCGGCAAGGAGCTAAGGACACATTTGAGCAATAGCCAATGAAGGGCTGAGGCTCTCAGCCCAACCACTACGAGAGCAAGCTCAGAGCCAAATCTTCGGTCAAAACTTAAGGTGACTGCAGCCCTGTGACAGGCCCTGAGTCAGAGGACACCACTGAGCCACAATCAGATTCCTGACTCACAGAAACGACGACATGATGGATGTTGTTTTAAGCTACTAAATTAAGGGGTAATTTGCTGGGCACCAATAGGCAACTAATGCTAGTGCATGGTAATAAGAATTTAGTGTATCCCTTCTCCACGGTTGTACCCAGTGATTTTGCCCAAAGCATTTGAAGCCACCATTCACACAGCCCAACAGAAGTCAATGTACAAGGTCTGACAATTCAGTTGGAGAACTTGCCACGGTGTGCCTTCCCTGGCAGCACTGTACAAACAACTCATAAGATTTCATAGCCGTGGTATATGAGTGAGTGTCTCATAGCTGTGTTCACGTCCCATGTGGGGGTGTCTTGCTGAGTGGCATTTGTTACTGTTGTTTGGTGTTTTTGTACGCTATATGATAACAGCTCTTGTGTTCATTCCAGGAAAAGAGTTCCAAAATTGCTTTATAGCAGTGGTTCTCAACCTTCCTAATGCCTCCTAATGCCGTGACCCTTTAATACAGTTCCTCATGTTGTGGTGAGCCCCAACCATAAAATTATTTTCGTTGCTACTTCATAACTGTAATTTTGCTACTGTTATGAATCATAATGTAAATATCTGATATGCAGGATGTATTTTCATTGTTACAAAGGGGTCACAACCCACAGGTTGAGAACCGCTGCTTTACAGGGTGGATTAGGTACTGGTGCATAGCTTCCCAAAGGGAATACTTTAAAGGTGACCACGGTGATTATTTGGTAGTGAGGTATATAGCATTTTTGGTAGGACGAGTTCCTGAACTCAACTGTCAGACCTTGTATGTGAACCAAATTGGTAATTTATAATTTTCTAATGGTCACATTAAAAAAAAAAATCTCCAGGAGCTTTTATGTTTTCCTCACTCATACTAAGCCCTCTGCTTCTCTTAAGATGGCAACCTTCTCTCCGTAGCCTGCCTGGCAGGGTACTCTGGTAAGCTTGCAAAGGAAAGATCCTGAAAACTTAAGAGTGTGTCACAGTGTGAGAAGAGGAAAGGAAGGTTTTGGTCAGCATCAGCACAAATGTACACCCTGCTGACTTCCTGGTGGGCACCAGAATCCTAAATGCCCATTTTGCCCCAGTTAAATCTGTCAACAACTAATCATGCTACTAATTCTGATGCCATTTACTTATGAGATGGCATTCTGCAAGAAGGCATCTTTGAGTTCAGAACAGCCAGGAAGCAGATGCTAATATGCAGCTGCAGGTGGCCCACAGAAGGAACATGCTCAGGGCAGTGGGCTTAGGAGCCATGCCCTTGGAAAACAGAACAGCAGCTACTATGAAACTAATTTATGGCTTTCACATGAAAGCTATAACCCAGTTATAACCTAAGAATAGGGGGAAGGGGGAAAGGGAGGGGAGGGAGGAGGAGGTGGGTGGAGGGAGGGTAATGGTGGGATTACACCTGCGGTGCATCTTACAAGGGTATATGTGAAACTCAGTAAATGTAGAATGTAAATGTCTTAACACAATAACTAAGAAAGTGCCAGGAAGGCTATGTTAGCCAGTGTGATGAAAATGTGTCAAACGGTCTATAAAACCAGTGTATGGTGCCCATACGTGGCATTAATGTACACATTAATGATTACATTAATGTACACAGCTATGATTTAATAATAAAAAAAAAACGGCGGGCAGCCTTGCAAACTTATCTTGTAAAACTCTTGACCATTTGGCATGGAAAGTCTGTATACTTGTTTCTCTGATTTATCTCTTCCCCATTCTTCTTGGATGCAGTAAAGACACACAGTAAATCACTAAATTTTTCCAGTTTAAGAATCTGTGCAGGCTGTCGTTCTCTCTTGGAATTGTAATGCTAGGTAGGGGAGCTGGGCAGCCCAGGGGGATCTTTTTGTCTAAGAGAACTGCGATGCTGGGCCCCCTCAAACATCCCATATCTTTTTCCACCCAGAAATATATAAACACCACACATGGTTCCGTGATTGTGAAAATATGAAAACGTTCCATCTTTTCCATTTAGGGAAATGTAGGCTGTAGTTACAAAGTAGCCTTCTTTGAATATATTAGACTTTAAAATTCCTTCTTTCTGAAAGAATTACAGGGAAAGAAGGCTGTATGTACTCTATCATTTCTATTAAAAAAAGAAAAACTTAGCCTTTAGAAAGAGAACTTTACCAGAGAATGCTTTTTCCTCCAAAGATGATTTTAAAATTCCCATCTTTGTTTGTTTCAAGGATTTGTAGAAAATTAGTTTCTGGACTTAATGTTCTTGGTATTAAAGAAATTGAGTTTCCAAGGCAGAATGTATTCAAGTACAGTGTGTGAAAGAACATGAGCCTTTCCCAGGCAGACAGCAGAAGACAGGTCAGAGGATCCTGACTGAGAACATAAAAAGTTTCCTTGGCTGTATGGATTCACCAATGGACATTTCTTGACTTAAACCTCTGTGAGTCTAACCGAAGAGTACATACTTATTTGGCTCAAGTCTACGATGTTGAATATTAATTGTCAGTAAATTAGTAAGCTGGTTGACAATTCTGTTTGCTAACTAATGATTTGCTTATGTAATTGCTAACTTTTGACAGTAAGAATGCAATGAATCTAGAAGGGCTATACATACATTAGGTTAAGATTTGTTCTGAAGTACCAGTGTTGGAATTTTATGGCTGTTGTTACTGATAAGTTAATTGCTAACAGAATCCCTAATTAAGATATTTATTTGAACAGATAAACTGCTAGAATTAGAAAAGAGAACCAAACAATCTCCTGATTAGCAAATTCATGCACTTTAAAAGCTACATCAACATTCACATGTTGCCTGAGTAAAAGGCATAACACACTGGTTTCTAAACCTTCCTGCATGTTGGACTCTCTTGGGAATGTTTCAAACTACTGATGCCTGTTCCCACTCTAGTTCCATATTGACATAATAGATTTGGAGTATAGTCATAACATCCAGATGATTCTAATTCACAGCAGAGTTCAAGAACCACTACATAACCCAGAGAGAGTTGGACTGTCATATAAGCTGCAGATCTTGAACAGCTCTGGACCTTGGATAAAATCCCAAACTCTTTTAGCCCGTTCTTTAATAAAACGGGATGATATTCAAGATTTAAATGAGACAATAAAGGTGAAAGACCCTTGTTAACTGTAAAGCCTCATAGAGTTTTTCAGCTATGGGTTTTTGTATCACCTGTGGGTACTTGTAAAACTACTGATTATGGGCCTTATCCTCACAGATTCTAGTTTAATTGGTCCTGGGTTGGCCAAAGGCATCAATGTTTTTGACAAGCTATTATGGTCTGAAAGTTTTGTGTCTCTCTCAAATCATGTGTCGAAACTTAATCTTCATTAGGAAAGAAGAATTGACAAGGGGAGGTGCTAAGGTCTTGGGGGAGTGCTCAGGTCATGAGGGCAGAGCTCTCATGGATGGAATTAGCCCTTATAAAAGAGACCCCAAAGCTCCTTCCATTCTTTCAACCAGCTAATAGGTAGGTGCATCTATGAACCCGAAAGCATATTCTTACCAGACACTAAGTCTGGTACCTTGACATTGGACTCCTAAGCCTCCAGAACTGTGGGGAATAAGTTTCTGTCACTTTTTTTTTTTTTTTTTTTGGGTAGAGACAGAGTTTTCCTTTACTGCCCTCGGTAGAATGCCATGACGTCACAGAACTCGCAGCAACCTCCAGCTCTTGGGCTTCTGCGATTTCTGTCACTTTTAAGTTATTCAGTCTAAGGTATTTTGTTATAGAAGCCTGATCTAAGACACAGTGTCCCAAATCAATCTATTCTCCAATTAAGGAGAATCACTCCCTTAATTCTAACTGAACCACCACCTTCCTATAAAAGCCACATTCAACCCACAGTACAGAATTAGTCATTTATCTAACACTGTACATAGATAGCACATCTTGTTAGACTGTTTATTCACTCATGACTCTACCTTTGCCCCCATCTTCTATTTGAATAAGAATGTCTCGGGGAGGGGATGTTTCTTCAATGCTTAAGATAAGTCATAACTCCATCATTACTAATAAGCTAAGGAATTATCATGATGCATTTCAGAATGCTTCAGTGGTTGTTTTCTGAACCCATAGGCAGCATTAGAGAAATGAAAATCAATTCATGGCCCGTTCTTTAGCCTCTAGAATGAAACACGTAAGACTATATAGATTATCATGGCTTTAAAGCTCTCTGGAGAAGTTCCCAAACTTTCCTCAGGACCATATGGCAAAGTATCCTGGGTTTCCTGTGTGGTGGAAACTTAGCACTGGTCCAGTCTCCTCTGTAACACAGGGGCTCGTGGCCTGGGAACTACATTTCCCAGATTCTCTGCCAACGGGGTTTTTAGTTAGATGTCACCAAGGAGAGGCACTTGAAAGAAGCTCGGAAGTTCAGGGAGTAACAGAAACCATAACTGTTCCCAGGGCACTGAAGCAGCTGACCAAGCTCCAGCAGACGCAGGTATGACGGTCCACCAGTGGCTTCCAGGCGTGGATCACACCTCGAGTGCTGCAGGCATCTGAGATGACTCTTACAAGTTTTCTGCATTTATTGACTTCCTGAAATGACTTTCTGAACCGAATACTGATTTACTGTTGCCCCTCCCCCACATTAGCTTCTCTAGTCCTCCTGATGAATTTGGAAGCCACTAAATCCCTACATTGTCTTTCTACTTAAAATACTTAGAGTGGTTTCTATTCTCCAGATCAAATTCTGAATATGTATAGTAAAGAGCATGAGGCCTGGGGCTGGTTTACTGATTCATATCCAGACCCTGTGCCACATACTAGTTGTGTGTCCTTGTATGAAGAACTTGAAGTTGTTCTGCTTCCGTTTCCTCATCTGTAAAGTGAAGAAAGAAGAATGCCTACCTCGTAGGAATGTGGTGGGAATTACATGGCGAAAATGCATAAAACATTTTATACAGTGATTGGTATGCAGTATTTACTAATAAATATTCAATATTATTACTGGACTATGCTATAATTTAATTCCATTTTACTTTTTCTAACAGAGAAACTTCTTTATTTATCGACCACTTCCAATGAGCATATTCTAGGCTCTAGAGATATAAACTGAAAAGGTCTTTGCCTTCAAGTGGCTCACTGTCCATTGGGGGCAGAGGCAGGAAAGTAACCTAGGGTGATGAGCACTAGGGCAGCAGAGATCATCATCTCCTTTCCTTGTCAGACAATCCTGATCCTTGTATCTTTCTCTGCAGGTTTAACTTCCAGTCTCTCAGACACCTCTGCAGTTACTTTTGTGTCTACCTAGTTCTCGGATGTCCTTCCCAATTTGTGGTCATATTCAGGACATAGTGCACTGCACAGGCTATGTCAATATTAACTGCAGTGGGAGAATTACCTGTTTTAAGTTGGAAGTTAATAGCTCTGAGAATTAAGGCCTAAGACTCACAAATTAAAGCTTTCTTCATCTGAACTCATTTCATTGTTCCTTCTGCAACTACAGTAGAACCTCCGTAACTGAACAGCTTCCTACATTGACTGCCTCCTGAAGTTGACCTAATTTTCATAGAGTGGATGTGCACCACATATATGTATTAGTACAGTCGCCTAGTTCCTTATGTTGAGCAGTGTGTTACAGTCCCTTGCGTGGTCAACTTACAGAGGTTCTACTGTATATGTCTAGAGAAGCAGCACTCTGCCTTCTCATTCAAGGCAGCCAGGTGGTCACTTAAGATTCATCACAGAATTTTAACAACCTTGTTCTCTGCTGTGTGGACCAAGCTGACCAATTGGCTCCTGGGGTGGGGACCATGTTGGAAATGGATCCTCCAGATCTTCAGTCACCCATCCTCCCTCCAGTCAGTCCAGTCCCTGAAACATATGCCTGGAGGGCTTTTGACTGCTTGTGACTAGATGCAGGCTTTTCTGCTAATCTACTAATCCCCTCTGCTGAAAACATTATACATCGACCATTTACATGTGAAGAGGAGGAAAAGATGTTCATGTTCCATATTAAAGAAAAAGCATCCTATTAGCTTTTACTGAAGATTTCCATGGATTCAGCTTTAATGCTACCACTTCCATAGTAATGTGCATTATTATCTCTGCTAATTCCAGAATTTTTCATTATAAAATTAACCCAGATGGTTTGAATATATAAATGAGATAACCCCAATCTCAAAAAAAGAGAAAATCTCACACATACCAGGACTAATATATTCTTTTACTTTTTAAAAGTGATTCAAACTGAAAATTAGGCCACAGATTATTAAATGTTCTAAACCAATTTTTCAGGTATATACAACTAACTAGCTTTTACAATAGGAAACCTGATTACTCATCAGTCAGTTAATCCTACTGCGATCTGACACGGTGTGTGTCAAACCATCCATGTAAATTAAACCTTGCCATTTCTATTGTGGAGAAGGGTTCCATTTACTGGGTCGGAAATAGTGACCAGGACCAGTCAAAGCCACTGCTCAAGAAAGATGTGGCCTTTCCTCTTAGGTCTACATCAGGTGCATTTTGGGTTTAAGCAGAGTAGAACTGAGGAATCAGGCTGCTTATTACCTATCCAACTTTTTACACAGTTATCTGTTTGACTTCCAGGTGGCAGAAAGGAATCTTAAGTATAAGGAAAATAATTCACATGAAAAAGAGGGGGTGGGAACCAGAATCTGACTACACAATAGTGTTGTTTCTACTTACTGATTAAGATGATAACCAGGAAAATTCAGGATAAATCTAGTCGTGGTGTAAACCCCGCTTGGGTGGGTCTATTCACTGATGGAGGACAGGAGAGCAGGGACACAAAGTGACAAGGTCTCAGTAAAATGCACACTTTCTGACTTTCCTCCTTTAGGCAAGTCAGAATCCTGTTCCATAGGTCCGGCGCAGTGGCTCAGACCTGTAATCCTAGCACTCTGGGAGGCTGAGGTAGAGGGATTGCCTGAGCTCACAAGTTTAAGACCAGACTGAACCAGAGCGAGACCTCGTCTCTAAAAAAAAAAAAAATTATATACATATATATACATGTATAGCCTCGACATTGTGGCCGGCGCCTATAGTCCCAGGTGCTTAGGAAATGGAGGCAAGAGAATCGCTTGAGCCCAAGCATATGAGGTTGCTGTGATCTGTAATACCATGGCACTCTACCAAGTGTGACAAAGTTAGACTCTGTCTCAAAAAAAAAAAGAAAATCCTGTTCCATAGTTTTTAATTAAAATTATATAAAATCAATGGATCTCAGAGCCAACACTAAGTGTGAAGAAGTGATGTTTAACTTTGAGAAGCCCTATCATTTTAGCTTTCTCCTTCCCTCTCCAGGGCTTATGTTCCCATCCAGACAGAGCAACTAGATCTACCACCCCTGCCCCAAGTCTGGAATGAGTCTCCTTTCCTGCCTACCTGCTAAAAAAGTTTTCTTCTTCTCCACCTAACACCCTTGGGACAAGTTGTGAGCTAGCCACTCTGCATGGTGAAGAGTTGGTCAGATTTTATTCCTTCGAATAAAAGGTTCCCAAGCCCTAGCGAAAAATATAAAGAAAATCCCAATAACAACCAAGATCCCGAGGGAATGACATTAATGGTAGAAGTTTTTAGGTATAGTCAGAACCTAGATAGGCTGTCTTGCCTTCACCCACTCTTACTGCACGGCAGTCGGCGACTCCTGACCAAGATCTCTGGAGGGAGCCTGATGGAATCACTGGGATGTCTGATCTACTCCAGGCAGCACTGCCCCTGTGGGCCCTCTGCAACTTGAAAGCCCATCCTGTCCTGGAATCCAAGTGTATCAGCAGCTTCTATCTACTTTTTAAGTCATATTTCATCCTTTCTCCATACATGCCAAGTACTGTGCCAGCCAATGTGGAGTCAAGGATGAATAAGGGTGGTCCCTGCCCTCATGGAGCTCCAGTCTGGTAGAGGAGCTCAGGGTTAGTGATTTCTAATCCAGGCAACTGTCCCAGGATCTTTAAAAGAGTTCCCTGAGCTCAAGTTAGCACACGACATTAAACTCAGAACAGAAGAATCTAGGAATGAAATTTTCTATGTGGCCAAGAGAAGGTTCCTACCATAAATTTACCCCCACCTGCTGGGGCACTTTCATCATTGTCACCCAGGCAGCTATTTTTTTTTTTTTTTTTTTTTTTTAACAATAAACAGCTAAATATGCAGAAGTAGTACCTTTTACCTACCTTGTTTGATTTGACCATTGTCAGCTACGAAATGCTACAAGGACACCAAGACAATAAGAGAAGTGTTCTAGTTCAGCAGGGGCTGGATGTGATACAAGGACAGTCAGTTTCGTCAGATTACCCAGGTGGGTAACGGCAGTAAGGTGAGAACTCTGAGTCAAGGAGAACAGAGGCAACATTCTCTGAATTCAGTGAGGATGCACCGCAAAGCACGAGGCCGAGGTCTCAGAACCGTGGGGGCCCACAGGCTGCAGGGTGATGGGGTGGCAGGATGTCTCAGGCTCCAGCCAACAGTGCATGAAAGTACAGGGCTTACAGGGAAAGCTCAGGCCAGTCACTAGCCAACAATTCTTATTTTTAAATAAACTCTTTTCATAGTTTTAGATTTATAGAAAAGTTACCAAGGTAACGTTTTAACTGAGTGCTCAAATACTCAGCGCTCAGCTTCCTTTGTTACCAGGTTATGTTAGTAAGATACATTTGTCGACAACTGATAAACGTATACTAATACTTCATTCTAATTTTTTCAGTTTTTACTTAATGTTCTTTTTCTGTCCTAGGATCCCATCCAGGATTATATCCAGGATAGAATGACAATTTAGACATCATGTCTCTTTAGGGTCCTCTTGGGGGTGACAGACTCAAAGAGTTGCTTTGTTTTTGACAATCTGGACCGTTCTGAGAAGTGCTGGCTATGTGAGCATGTCCCACAATTTGGGTTGTCTGTTTTCTTCATGGTTAGGCTGAGGTGACAGGCTTTCAGTAGGAAGACACAAGAGGTCAAGTGCATTCTCATCACATTCTACCAAGGGTGCAGGTATCAACATGATGTATCACTGGTAATGTCAGGCCTCAATGCATGGGTGAGGCTGTGCTCATTGCAAAGTGACTCTTTTTAACCCCCTTTTCCAGACAGCACGTGGAAGCACAGCTTGCACTCCAGGAGGAGGGGGTTATGTTTCACCTGCTATGTGGTAGATTTATTTGCCCACATTTATTAATTTATTCCACAAATTTATTTATATCAGTATGGACTCTTCATAATCATATTTACTTTTAAATGGATTATAATTTAATGTTAGCCAACTGTTTCTTAATCACGTACAAAGCAGCAGACTGAGCAGTGGTGCCAACACTCTGTAGACACAGCGAAGGGGCAGAGAAGCCATGTGCTGCTGATGGCAGTTACAGACACAAAGGCTTGTCATTACCTGTGTAAGGTGGTTAAAATTCTGGCTAAACAGATATTTTAAGTCCCAACTAATTATTCAGATCCTTGACCAGAAAGAGCAGAATTCTTTCCAAATTACAGACCTCTCTCTGTATATCTACACATGAAGACTATTCAGGGACATTCAGTTGCCAAATTAAGTGGACACCTTTGTTGCTTTGTCTTGGTCATTCTGATTATGTGACATTTTGGAACTCCCTTTTTTTTTGGATGCTCCTTGAGCAGCTTTTCACTCTTGAGGGTCTCTTTCTTCACCTTTGACTCTCCTTTCCTGTGATGATTCTACTCCTTCTGGCTGGCAGCTCTTCAGAAGCCGCTGTTAGTCTGGGATCTTGCCTCAGTTCTCTTCTCTTCTGTACACCCTCCTCACTTCCTCCACTCCCAAGCATGACACCCAAGCATGCTTATTCCAAGTGACAGCTTCACAGGGCCCATGGCACCTGGGCATCTCTGGGCTTGGCTTCACAGAGATTAGAACCCAGGTTATCTCACTAGGCATCTTCAGTATCTAGCAAAATGCCTGGTACAGAACCACCACACATAATGTTTGTGGAATGTGGATATACCTCCAGCTGGGCTGACCCAAAACTAGAACCCATCAGTGCTCCATTCTGTGTCCACTCATCAGCACAAGGGTTTCTGACTTCCACTCTCCCTCCCCAGGGACAATAAAACTCGGAATGCTGTCCGGCCCATTTCCCAAGCTGCCTTTGGGTTGATCCTGTCTCCCCTCTCATGATACTGCTGCTCACACTGCGGCTCTCACTGTACCAGATGACTAACTCCCTTCCAGTCCTTTCTCCAGGTTCTACTTGCCATCTTGCTGTAGTCTACCTATAATTAAATTTGTAACACCTGCTGCTTCTTAAGACTCACAAGGGTAGTCGTGGTTGGCCTCACTGACTGCAGTTGCTGCCCTGTCCCAGCCCTTACTCCCAATGCTAGAATAATGCAAACCATTAAAAGTTCCACTTCTCTGATCATAGCCTGGGCTGCCCCTCCTGCCTGAAGCCTTCTTCTCTGTTCCCATCTGTTATTCCCTCTTCAAGGGCGACTGTAAAGGGCACTTCTTTTTGGTGCTCAGTGACCTTAATGAATCACCCTCCTGCGAACAGGTCTATGGGGCACTTGCCACCCTAGGCTGTAATCATTTGTCTTCAAGTTTGTCTCATCTACTTGACTCATGGGCTCCTTGAGAGAAGTGTCTGAGCCTTACTCCTTTCTGTGTCACTAGCCTGGGTAACACATGAGTGTATTTATTCTTAATGGGAGACAGATCTATAATATAGCACAGAAAAAACCTGATCCATGACTCCAATGGAATATATTTAAAATATTATCTTAGCCAAAAAACAATGAGCTTTAAACAAATTATAAAAGCTTATTTTAAAAAAACACTTGAAGTTATAATAACTACAATCTTTAAAGCTCACTGTCTGTTAACTCCAAAACAAACAAACAAACAAAAAACAAACAAACAAACAAAAAAGGCAAACTGCTTAGGCAGGGCTGGCATGGTAACTTACGCCTGTCCTGCAATCCTAGCAACTCTGGGAGCCCTAGACAGGTGGATTACTTGAGCTCAGCAGACTTTTGACCCATGTATTTTGGTTAAAAATACCCTAAGAATTAAAAAAAAAACCCACAACCTAATTTGTTCTTTTAAGAGTGTGTCCCCAGGCATGGTGGAGTTTCCTGTTTTCCTAGAGGAGAAGACAGAAGCCAGGAGGAGGGAGATGGGGAAGGACAAAGATCCTGGCATGGCTTCAGTGTTTCTGGTGTGTTTCTGTCTGATGTCCTGCCCGTGGGGTACATAAGGCTGGACAATGGGAGGCAATGACTCGGCCCTCGCTTGCCCTGATGTTTGGGGTCCAAAGGACCAGTCACCTGGGAAAGCTGATGCCAGGCAACTAACTGTTGGTCATTTCCAGCGCTGTCTGAGGCTCCTTCCCTCTCTCTCCTCCCCCTCACCAGAATGATAGCAGTCAGGGTCTCCTCACCTCCCGCCCACGATGCACTCTCTGGCTCCTGGAAAATGTCACATCCCCAAACCAGGCTGTGCCTTGTCACTGTTTAGTCTTTCCATAGGGGGGAAGATGTTCAGAACTTTAGAATCTCACTAGTTCACCAAGGACTTCATATAGGATCTTTCAATATAACTGTGCCCAAATTATCCTACTTAAAAATAAGGACTCCATAAAAACCTCTGCCCCAGATGCACACGCCTCCTGAACTTCTGCAGCCTGCAGTTTGAGACAGTGTTACTTTGGAGCATCCAGCATTGCCGACGCTCTTGTGCCCTGTCCCACCCAGTGTCTGAGCTGGAGTGTTGCCCTGTTCCCACAGTTTCCTTTCCTGAGCCTTTCACTCAAGGCTGCAGTCCAAGGCCTCACAGCATGAATGAGTTCGTGCACCAGGCAAATCCTCTCGGGGAGTGGGGGGCAAGTAGTGCCTCATGTAATCCTCAGAAGAACCTGGAGAATTTTAAGCGGTAAAGGGGCTTCAGCGATAATTGAGGCTAGCAGTTTATTAACTTTTGTCATCATTGGCCCCTCAACACTTTCTCCAAAGAAGCCTCAAGTAAAGTCTTATTGCTCATCCTTCCTCCAGGGAAACAGCACTGCAAAAATGCAAGAGGCCACTCTTACCGTCAGTGACAGGGGGATGGGTAATGGGACAAACCCCGTGGTTTGTCTGCCATCGTATGACTGGATAAGGAGAAAAACTGAAGGGAAGACAACGCCCCCATGGCAGACTCTCGGATAGAAGACAGGATTTCAATCTGAGGGAGGTCTTGTGTCATAAGGCTATTCATGGCCTGGGCCCAGAAAAAGGCTAAGTTAGTGTAAGTAACCAGCACGATCTACAACATGGAAGGCTTTGTGGACAGTTCTGAGCAGCCTTCTCCCCTTTCTTGGAAGCAGCTTTGGCAGTGATTGGTGCTCAGCCTCCAGTGCTGGCAGCTGAGCCTGCGGCAGGGAGGGGTCACAAGGGCTTTGTTTAAGCCCAGGGTGGGTATGGCCATCTCTGCAGCGCCGGCCCACACCCTCCCTCTCTGGGCTGAGGCCTACTCTTGCCCCAATCTAAGAGAGGTCATTTAACTCTTCTTCCTATAGGACTGAGTCCCAAGGCACAGAAAAGCCCCAGTTGCTAAATCTAGTTCTGGCCCTTGCTGGGCTCTTTCATGGGCCTGGTATCCCTGCAGGCAGGAAGACAGGACGGGGTCTTCTGTCTTTTCCCTTCTTCAGCATGTTCTTTATTGTCACTCTTGCATCTTATGAACAGCATCAAGGGTTGAGACGGGGTATGTCATATCTCCAGTGTCTGAGGGCAGGGGTAGGGACTGTGCTTCTGACAGGTGAGTGACCTGCGGGGGACAGGTAGGGGAAGGGCCTGGAAGGGCATCTGAGGAGGGGAGAGAAGGGATCCAGTAAGCCTCACACTACAGGGCTGTGCCCTGTGCCGTACCTGCAATGCCTGGCCTCCCTCCTGACCAAATCTGACACACTTTTGAAGGTCCATCCTTGTACTAGAAGTCCCCCAAACATCCCTGCCTTCCTCAACCTTGCCTCTTCTCTGAACACCATGAGGGCCCTGGTAGGTCTTCTTCCATCAGAATGTCTCTAGACCAAGATGATACATTAAATCCTTCTGCACCCTCCAGAGAGCCAGGTTGCCAAGCACCAGGCTAATGCAGAAGGAGGTAACTCCATGTCAGAGTCTTGAGCTACATGAGCTTCCCGAAGGCCCAGGTGGTTCCTGGGATGCATGGCTCTGCAGGCCTCTGAGCCCATCAAAATGGGTACTTCTAACACAGACCCTGCCATCTTCTATTGAGGAGATTATTCATGCTCCAGCCTCCCTCTCTACAGGGAAAACTCCCGCAGATACCTATCCATGTTCCCACATTCACTGTGTTATTTCCAGGGCGCTGCATGGGCTCTGGACAGGGTAGGAACTCAACCAAGGGGCAAACTCACAATGGAACTAAGTGGAAATTGACAGACTCTTTTTGGCTATAGGGGAAAAAAACTCAGTCATGCAATAAGAAATGGGATTTTAAAAAAGCAAAGATGAAAATTCCATTGTTAACTGCAACCGAAGTCAGTATGAATGAATAGTGATGTTAGCATTATAACACAAAATGGGTAACTTTGAATGTGATATTACAGGAAAAACTTTATTTTTGTGTATGTTTTAAATCACATTCTTGGAAATAAAAATTCCCAGGTACTACGAAACCTAATTGTGCTCAAATCTAATTTTCACACAGAAATAACAGATGTATAGGGTTAGGATTTCTTATCTAGTATCACCATTTATAGTAATTCTACATTTTTTCTATTAAAAAATTCACGTAACATTTTTTAGAAATCAAGGTGATTTCAACTATAGAAAAATGTAAGTTCATAGAAATGGCCTCCTGTACCCTGCAGGGTTTTTTTTTTTTTTAGACAGAGTTCTACTATGTTGCCTTTGGTAGAATGCTGTGGTGTCACAGCTCACAGCAACCTCCAGCTCCTGGGCTTAGGCGATTCTCTTGCCTCAGCCTCCCAAGTAGCTGGGACTACAGGTACCCGCCACAATGCCTGGGGCTATTTTTTGTTACAGTTGTCATTGTTGTTTTAGCTGGCCTGAGCTGGGTTTGAACCCACCAACTTCTGGGTATGTGGCTGGCGCCATAACCACTGTGCTAATGGGTGCTGAGCCTACACTATAGTTTTAAGTCTCAGATTTATCACTTGTTCCTAAAAATAACAGAAAAATGCTGATTGCATATTCCCAGGCATAATTATTTTTGTCCTGTGATTCCAAATATTTTCTTTCCTTTATTATCAAAACAATTAATGTCTTTAAAACCTTATTTAAGGAATAAAAACGAGGGGCAGTAATTTTTGGTTCCTTATTCATATTGTTGTATTAGTAAACAGAAAAGCACCCAAACACCTTATTCCCCACTGCATCATTACCTCCAACATTAGGGTACCTGATACAAAATCTTGCCTTGTCACTGTGTAAATACTCATTTTTCAATCCTTAATGATTTGTTGAAATTTTCTAGCCAATAAATTATAGATGGATATTTTAGACTTTCAAAGAATTTTACAGACTCGAGGTCAATTTCTGACTGAAGGGAAGACCCATTTGGGCACTCTTGCCCAGTAATCGGATGGTAGGTGTAAAGACAGGGCCACATTTAGTGTGAGTCATGAGCAGCAGTGAGCCACAGTGATAGCAGAGGAAGGTAAGTGCACCGGACATGCATGAGGGCCCTTGGCTGTGTGCTGCAGCTACCAAAGGGAGAAATCATGGGGTAGGGTGGCTGAGAGGCTTTTGACACACCTAGCAGTCAGTCTGAAATTGCTTACATTGCTTTCTGTAAGTCCCTTCCCTGTCCACCCCACATGCCAATCAATTCTAGAACGATGTGGCCTAACAGAAATACAATGTGAGCCACCTACTTTTAAATTTTCTAAGAGCTATGTTAAAAAAGCAAAAAGAAAGAGTGAAGTTAATTTTAATAATATATTTTAGTTAACCCAATATACTCCAAATACTGTCATTGTAACATATACAAAATTACTAAGTAAACCATTTACATTTTATTTATATGACGTATTGGGGTCCTGGGTGTATTTTATACTGACAAACCATCTCAGTTCAGACCTTCCATATTTTGAGTGCTCAATAGCCACTTGTGTCTGGGGGTTCCTGGACTAGAAAGCACAGCTTTAGTGTTGACAGCAAGGCCAGTCCTTATCGTCTTAGGTGGCTCAATCTTCACTGGGTAAGTCTCCGGGGAGGAACCCTGAGACACTCAATGTCTTCCCTGTTGACAGCTTGGTTCATCTAGGTCATTAGCACCCTAACAACTAGGGCATTTACCACCAGGTACCCACATCTATGAGCACAAACATTCTTTTTAGTCAACTCTCTGAGATAGCCTGGAAGTGTGCCTTTAAATGGCAGGGAAAAAAAATAATCTGGAAAATGTCTTTTCTTGGACAGGTCTTATTTTGTGAGTGCCTATGACTACCATCACGGAAGCCACACAGAGCAAAGGAGGGGAGGCTGCCCTTCCCCCACTTTTTAAAAATCATAAATGAACATGTTCAATTCCAACAACCTGAACAGATTTCTCAACACAGTATACTACATTTTCACTTTTTTTTTTATTGCTAAGAGATGGGATTTCATCTGTAATGTATCATTTTGAGAATTCGTGGGCACTTATGAGCACTTTAATGCCATAAAATGAAGAAGGTGATGAAGACACTGCGATAAAAGATCTGTGAAAATACAGATGATCCATCACAGAGTCATCTTCCCCAGCCAGAGAACTCTCCAGAAACTGTGAAAAGATTATTCGGTGGGGAAAAAAACCCAAACCCCAAACCATTCCACTAGGCCTCTTACCAAACATTAGTCACCACTTTTCCAGGAATGATGCTCTTTGCTCACAGCCTGACAGCTTCAGACAACAGCTTGCTGTCCAAACGCACCCAGACAAAATTGATTAGTTTTTTGGTGCCAGGTGCAGATAAAATTCTCAAATGAATTACCTGAGAAGTCAGTCTGACATAACATTCCATAAAATCTCTGCTGCTTGGAAGAACTATAAAAAGTTTCATTAACATAGAGCTTCATTCCCTTCCTGCTCTTCACACCAACGTCACGGCACGTTACGGCATCAAGACCTGGGTGATTTACACACAGTGAGCTAACACCACTGCACTCAGCTGAACAGTGTGCAGTTTTAAGTCAGCCCATCTAACACCGTTATTGAAACTTTTGCACTGTATTTAAAACTTGCAAAAGGTCCACCCAGAGGGTACATCGGCAACCTACACAATTACATCTGCACCCACGTGGTTCTCTACAAAGGGATGAGAATGGGACTGCACTTACACTGTATTACCTTTTCTTCTTTCTATATTGGATGTGTGGTCTCTGGAAGCCCAAACTTAGACTAGTGAAGTCTCTGCTCATCTTACAGCAGTGTGTGCTTTCTAAATGATGGAATCCTGATGCCCACAGGCAGGAGCCTCCCAGCCTTGCAGTTCCTTTCAATCTCCTCCTCCACCACCCATCTCTTCTAAGGGACTGAGGCCTTGGCCATGCCTTGAAATTCTGAAGGCATCAAGTCTCTCAACTCAGCTTCTCTTCCCACCCCATGGACTTCAGTCTAGGAAAAGGGTCCACTGGGCTCTTGACAGGCACAGAAGAGGGGAATTCGGAGAGAGCTGATGAGGGTGTGTTTTACAGGAGCTCAGATCAGGTGCCTGTGGATTTGGGAACCCTAATTGCCAGGTGAGGTCCTGCCACCTACTCAGCTGGGTGGCGCTGCAGGTAGAATAAGATGGCCTTTTGCCCTGCACTATCCTGGGTGTGAGGGAGCAGGGTGTGTTGAAATTGTGTATGGCTGAGCCTTGACAACAAACTTCTGACCCAAAGGCCCAAGTTAGGAGCACAGAGTTTCTGCAGAGAAAGAAAAATAAATAGAACAAATTTCAGGGCTATAGAGCAAACGGAATAAGGGAGAACAAATTGTAAAGTACAGAATTTATTTTAAATAAGCAAAGCTTTCTGCTCTTGTAGAAAGGCCTTTGGTATCACAACAAGAAGAAAGTAAGTCCTGGTAAGGACCCAGGTTCTGAGAACACCTTTTAGGGTCAGATAGCTCTGCCAGGAAGATGTGAGTTCTAGTCAAAACTCTGATGTTAACTACTGAGCCATAATTTCCTTGTGGTCTCTTCATAATGAGGATAATAAAACCAGCTCTACCTTAAAAAGGCTACTTTGAAGACAACATAATGTAGCAGAATTCAAAGTGCTTCAAAAGCACTGAACATGAACAAGACAGTAAACAAATATTTGACTTGTGAATTTGCATGTAGCCAATATATGTATGGCCCATCTCATAAGGTCTTATCTATGATGTTCTAGTGATGTCTGTCTGCTGTTCTTTTCTTTAAAACCTTTCTGTGTATTCCCGGGCTGTTAAACTGTAATTCCACGGGTGTATGTATCATCTATAAGATTGGGCCATGGCGGAGGACTGTGTAGTTCCGGAACTTAACCCCAAGTTCCAAGAACTAGCCCATCTCTGAACTTATTACCAGCTTAAAAACTCTACTCTGTGCAACAACAATCTCTAACTAGGCATTCCTCATTCTTGCCTTTGGACTTTTTTTGGACTGTTTTTAGCAGCTTATTTGTATTTTTTAAACTTCGTTTCCCTACCCACAGGATAGCTACATATCTTCCAACACCACTGACGACGGAGTGTTAGGGCCAAGCTGGGTATCTGTAGAGCACCAACTGTCTAAGCCTGCCTGTGACTCATGTCTTGGATTGCCCAGTACTGGGGTGCTGGGGGCTTGGCACCACCACAATTGTAGGACTTGGAAATTCTACCTCAAGGTCAACTCCAAGGGTGTCAATACTAGCTAACTACTTTTATACAAAACAATGCAAGCACTTTGACTCACTTTGGGAATTTGCCATTCTTAGGATTTTTGATATTGAGACAGTGGAAAACTTTCGTATCAACAGAGGTGCTGCCAATACTTTTTAATCTATTTAAGCACCTGATCTTTTGCATCTTTGCCCAGCAATTTCCAAGGCTCCCGTGGGTCAGAGTTAGAACTGTTTTGCAAGAAGAAACTGCTCCATGGTGCTAATGGTTTCCCATTAGTAGGCACCAGAGAGAACATCCTGGGTATAAGGTTTAATTTTGTTTTCACACCTTAGAGAAACTTTATAACACTCGATTTTTCACTAGGTGGCAACTTCTTATTGTATTAGCTAATCAAAAGAAATGTAAGTGTAACCAAAATGTTATTTTTAGTTTATACTAAATACTATAAAAACATGATTACTCCTTCAGCTTTGTTTTTTGATGTTAATATTCACATTTAAATAGAACAAATGATCAAAGGAAAGCATTGGTGAAAGAAAAGTGCACGACTCTATCCAAAAATATATCAAACTTTAGTAAACAGGGATTTTAAAAATTCTAATGCCTTCACCAACTGAGAATGCCGGTTCCTAACAAAGCTGCAGATCCGAGCAATAACACATGTGGTTTTTGTGGGCACAACATTTACCGTATATACTCGAGTATAAGCCGAGTTTTTTCCGGCACAAAATTTGTGCCAAGTTTGAGTTTTTTGTGCCGGAAAAAACTCAGCTTATACTCGAGTATATACGGTAAATGATGTTATATAACACAAAGGTCTCACAGGAATGTACCCTGGCTGTTTCTACTCCCGGGGCTTTCCTAAGAACACAAGGAAACCTTTGCTCAGGTGCTCACTGTGCCTCTCCAGCAGCTCCTATTTTCCCACCCTCACCTGTGGCTTCTGCTGGTTTTTGATGAGTGCCTCTGATTATCTGCACCAGTTCAATTTCCTGAGACACCGAGTCACGGGCAGGGCACGGAAATGTAAGAAGGGTCATATGGCTTACTTAAATAAAGCTCATTCAATAACCATCAAAATCAATGTGAGATGACTCATCACCTGGCCTACTAAAGGCCAGGAGAACAGGTCTCCCACCTGTAGTTAAGTCTTTTCCTAAACTTGCACAGATCATCAAGTCAACATCTAGGGATAACATAATTTTTGGGAGAATGAAATCTGACTCTTAGCTGGTAGTGCCCTTAGAGGTGGGCAAAGCAACACAATCTTCCTGTAAAATTCATGCCCCAGGTCTATAGGAAGACCCTTCTTCCAGATGCTCAAACCACACACCCAAGTGGAAAACAGGATTATGGCCACAGTGTGCAGGCACTTTCGTTCACAGCAGTGCCCAGCTGGGCCATGCTCTGTGGGGTCATGGCAGCTCTGTTCAGAACTGTAATGGTTTCTGTGTATAAATTATTTGCGGACCACTGCTGAACAGGAAACAATGGGTCAAGCATGATTCTAACCAGCCTCCTCCTGTGGTGCCCATGGGCTTCCTAAGACATGGGAACCAGCTCAAGTAGTGTCTCATTTCTCTCTCGTAGAATCTGATACCCACCAAGAGCTTCTGCTCACCATTTGGTATGCAAGAAACTGCCTTTTGCAAATGACATTCATGTGATGTTTCAGTCAATATCTGCCCCACCCACAAGGTGAGTCAGAATGAGTCCACGGTGGACCATCCAAAGCTGTGACTTGCCCAAAGCATCTCTCATACTGGCTCCTTACTGGTACTCAAACTCTCTACTTTCTTCTTTTCTTTTCTTAAAACCTTCAGTTAAGATACCAAATGGTAGGCGTATGAAGGAAGAAAGAAAAAGTGAGACTCAGAAATTATATTCTTAAAAGTCACCCATACTTTGGTTTGCTTCAGTTAGTGAAACCTCAGTATAAATTAAGTTTTCCAGCTTGGTTTACCGTCAGGTGCCCTGAGGGAACAGAACGCATTGCAGGGAAGCTTGGATGGGAGAACAGAATGTCAGGAGTTGGGAAAGTCCAGAACAATATCCAGAAGACAGACCTGAAGTTGTCTGCAGAAGGACAGACTGCCGGCTGTTGGGAGATGATGAGGACGGGGGGGAAGAGAGAGGCACAGAAGGAGGGACAGAAAGGCCCAAAGATAGACTGTCTGCCGTGAGTTTGGCTGGGGCTGGCCTTGGCCTCAGAAAAGCAAGTCTCATGTCCTCTGTAGAATAACTAACTGTGAGGCAGTCTGTGTACCTGGGGATTGAGATCAAAGGCTTTCTTACTTTACGACCTGAGAGCACTCCACAACTGCACTCAGGACAAAGGGACAGCATGGCACTGACTGACAGCATCTGTAGGGCCAGGGTACCAAACATGCTGGACTCTGCAGGGTTGAGGATGCCACAGCAGCCAGTGAGGCAAGCTGGTCTACAAAACAGCTTACCAAAGGGTACACTGAGTTAGATGTCAAAGAAAGGACACGTGTGTCCTTTCCTATACCAGGTAGCACTGGTATAGCAGAATTTCAGCATTAAGTGCTCCAGTGTATTTTTAGTTCAGGCTGAAAATGATAAATAGTGCATCAACAGGAGATGTGGTCGTGTGGACAGAGAGAGCAAAAGGGCCTGCTGATGCACGGGAGGGTGAGCAAAAACAAAATCTCTCCAGTATCTGGTGACTCCCTATACAATACCTGAAATCTCTCGCACACTAGAGAATTCTATTAATATTCTCACCAGATAGTTTGTTAATCTAATGAAAGATTAAGACTAAAAGAATATACACAAAAATATGATAGCTACTCCTTTGGAATAATGACTGTGCTTTTAAAAACTTTTAAATTTGAAGTAATTAATAGATTCACATGAAAGTCCCACAAAGTGTAGGTGGAGTCCTGAGCACCCCTCCTCACCCAGCCTGTGCCAATATCAGCAAAACTGTAGTATAGTCAAAACAGGAAACTGGCTTTGGGGAACAAGCCATAGAGCTTACTCAGGTTTCAGGAGTTATACATGGACTCATTTGTCTGTGCAAGTGGACGCGCACAAAGCTGTATGCGCTTTTATAGCAGGTGTAGCTACATGTAACAATCCACCACAATCGAGGTATGTGACAGCACCACTGTCACAAGGTTTTCACTTTACCCCTATAAAGCCACCTCTTAACCTTCATCACTAACCACTGCTAACCACTAACTTGTTTTCCATTTCTGTAATTACGTTATATACATGGAATACTTAGTAGGTATCCTTTTCAAATTGGCCTCCATTCACTTGGCATAAATTCCTTGTGATCCATCCAAGTTGCTGTAGGTATTAATAGTTCATTCTTTTCATTGCTGGGTAGTCAATGACACAGACATTTAGGTAGCTTCCAGTTTGGGGCTATTACAAATAAAAGTGCTATAAATCGCCACGTATACGTTGTGATGACAAAATCTATTTTCATTTCTCTGGGATATATGCCCAAGATTGCAACTTCTGGGTCCATTTTTAGATAGGAAAGGAAGTGCCAAACTATTTTCTAGAGTGGCTGTATCGTTTTACATTTTCCCAGCAATACTGAAGTGATCCAGTTTCTTCACATCTTTGCCAGCATTTTGATATTATCATTATTCTTCATTTTAGCCATTGTAGTAGGTGTGCAATGATTATCTCATTGTGGTTTTGTTGTATTTTTATTTATTTATTTTTTGAGACAGAGTCTCAAGCTGTCACCCTGGGTAGAGTGCTGTGGCATCACAGCTCAGAGCAACCTCCAACTCTTGGGCTTAAGTGATTCTCTTGCCTCAGTCTCTGTTGCATTTTTCTAATGGCCAATGATGTTCGATATTTTTTCATGTGCTTATTTGCCATCTGTTTATTTGCTTTAGTGAAATGTCCGTGTATGTCTTTTCTAATCAGATAGTTTGTGTCTTTAATGCTAAGGTTTGTGAATTCTTCATATTTTCTTAAAATACACACACACACACAGCGTAGATACAAGTCCTTTCTTGGATAGGTGGTGTACAAATATTTACTCCCAGTCCATAATTCCTCTTGGCATCCTCTTAGCAGGTCGTTCACAGAGCAAATGTTTTTCATTTTGCTGAGCTATAATTTCTCAAGTTTTCCTTTTATGGATCAAGCTTTTTTGGGGCATCAAGTCTTGGAACTCTTTGCCTGGTCTAAGACCTCAAGATTTTTTTCTATATTTTAGATTAGTTTCTTCTTGCTGCTATAAGAAATTACACGTTTGCAAAAGTATACTACTGGGACTTGATCAAACTAAAAAGCTTTTGCACAGCCAAGAACACAGTAAGTAAAGCAAGCAAACAGCCCTCTGCTCTCTCTGTGTGTCCCTCTTGCTCTCTCTTTCTTTTTTGTTCTTAACTAAGTTGGACTATGAATCAAGCCAGTGGCTCTATCCTGGGTTTTCTGCATGAGTCTGTGTCTTTGCACCTTGACTTTCACTTGTCTATCTTTGAAGAGGGCATACTGATATTTTTGAAGCTATTCTCTTGCTCTCATAGGAAACAGGTCATCAAGGAGAGAAAGCGTCCCTGGACTCAGTGGGTATTAGTCAGTCCCTAGTCAGTCCCGAAGGCCAGGGCTCTCTGTGCTTAGAATTCCCTTTCCTCCTTCAGCATGTCCAAAATATCTTATTTCTTGGCTCAGGCCTATCTGTTCTATCCAGTAAGCTGTTTATTTCATGCCACATTATGAAGGACCTGAGGAATTTTAATTTTATCTTGAAAGCCATGACTTTTGCTCAGTGGCATGTGGGAAATGGACAGGTTTAAGATGATCTGTAGGATTCACTGTAGACAGCTTAGTGGATTTAATGGATGGTGCCATCCAATGAGCTGGAAAGAATACATTTTATGAAAAAGATGCTGGATTCTATGTTGCGTTTAATGGGACATATAAATAGAAATGATTACAGGTCAATTGATCATGCTGGGTTGATCAGAATCACTTCCATAAAGGGGCTTCTCAGGTGCACTGGCTGGAGAGCATCTTTCTTTCCTCTGTAGTTGTTTATACGTATTGGCCTTGTTGCTCTTACCACATCTAATATATATTTAAATTATTTGTATATGTGTCATGTCTCCTATATTAGTCTGCAAGCTTCTTGTGGCAGATCCATGACTGCTACATATTCTTATATATATAAGTGCTCTGAAAAAGATAGGCATTCAAAATCATGTACTAAAATGATAGACAGGCTTGGCCAGATCACTGAAGATCTCGGGGGATTTTATATGAATCAGCCTCAGAGTTTATTCCCATAATTATTAATATTTGGTTCATTTCATTTTGGTCCTAAGAATTTTTTTTTTAATGAGATTGATGCTTTACTTTGTAATTAGATTATCTGCCACCAGCATCATTGGTAGAACCAATTGTCTGGTTAGCTAAACTCTTTCTTATATGTTTCCCCCCCACCCCTTTGTTTCTAAGGTGAATTATGCAGAGAATCAGAGAGGAAAGGCCCCTTATTCAGTCCAGCTATTCTGGTTATGACAAGCATGAAAGTGAATTATAAATGCTAATTTAACTCAAGAGATACCCTGAGATCTGGTTAAATGTCATTTCTGGTCATATCTGTGTGGGTATTTCTGGATGAAATTATCTTTTTAATTGATGGGCCTGAAAAGTGTAGATGGGTATCAATTATTCCCTGAGGGTCTGAATATAACAAAAGTGAAAGAAGGAGAAAATTTCCCTTTTTATTCTGCTGCATTGGCTAATCTTTTACTTCATCCCCTGTGTTTGAAATGGGATTCATGCAATTAGGTGCCCTGTTTCTCAACCCTTTATACTCTGGCTACAATCTAACACCTGTTATCTTTGGTCCCAGCTCTAGGATCTTAGGACTTCTTAGCCTTCATAATTATCAGCTAATTCCTCAGAATAAATCTACTTTTAGATAGATAGAGAGATACGTAGGTAGGTAGGTAGGTAGGTAGATAGATAGATAGACAGACAGAGAGATAGACAGACAGACAGACAGACAGAATGAACCTATTGGTTCTACTTCTATGGTGAATCCTAATAGAAGCAGTAACACATTAAATACTCCCAAGCTTTAGGACACCCCACTAAAATCTCCCTTATTATAAAGGGACATACATATATGTTTAAGCAGACATCTCACATGCCTTTTGCTAACTGTGTCCCTGAGTAGTAAGTGTGTCAATGGTAGTACTCTAAACCCAAACCAAGATTAAGAGGATTTTTGCCAGATACAACTTCTTGGATGAACCTTTTTTGGCTGAAACCAGAATTCACATGTGTCATCTATCTTAGAAGGGTTGACCTGAGGGAGCAGGTGGTTTGATATATACGGATTTAATGGTATATTAAACTGCTTTTATCACCAACTGCTTAACTTGATGTACTTAAAATGTTATAGGTGTCACCTTTAATATGACCCCAGAAGACCATCAGCCTAATATTCTGTTTCTGACATTGGTACCATGGTATTTTCTGTGGGAAAGTTTCCTGGAGCATAGTTACATATTTCGGGAAAATTTGTGAATTTGGCTCACACTTTGAGCTGTAGTTCAGGGGTCACTCTTCTTGTAACCCACTTATTTTTCTGGGTTAAGCACTCCCTTTTGTGTGTCTATGGTGAATGCTGGTTATCTATATAATTTTTTTTTTAACTGATCTTTGGTATTAAATTGTAAGAGTCTCTTGAGCTGGTAACTGGCATTTATTGTATCTCTTTCCTCTGCTATTCTAAAAACTCTCAGTATAACTTAAAGTGTTTATTAAGACTTATTGTTCAATGGAGGATGTGGATTTAATAAAGCAATATTTTAGGCTAGGGAATTTGTTCTTTGATTCTAGAATTTCTACCATTTTGTGTTTTTCTCTTTGTTTTATGGATTTATTTCTTAGTAAATCTATTGAAAAATTGCTGCCTGTTCCTAGCTGGCCTAAGGGAAAAAGGGATTTGTTCACTCCTTACCCATGAGAGCCACAGCAATCAAAGTGCTGGATGTGGCTGGGTTTAGTGTCGGATGGGTGACATCTGGGCTAAAGAAATGGGAATGTGTGGGATGTTCAGGATTGTGGGGTGTCACCAAAATTAAATCAGATAGGAATGCAAAGTTAAGAGGGAAAGATTGGAGAGTTAATGGTTGTAGCTTTCTTCTGATCACTAGTTTTATCTATTAAACCCATGTCATTTATTAATTTGTTTACACCAGAGGTTGCAAATTCCTAAAAAATTGAAATTACTATTTAAGGAATAAGCAGTTAGCATAAATGAGGGATGTAAGCCAGGTATAAGGCAGAGGAAAGAGGTGGGGACTTGTACAAACCAGAAAGGACATGCACATTCTAGAAACATTCACCTGTTTCTTCTTCAACTATGCAGGAGAAAGTTAAAACAAGGCAAGTATCTACAAATATTAATACAAATTCAATGCCTAGGGTGCAAATTCTTAATCTCTGGTAAACATTTTTCTACCATTTGTATACTTCATCTCTTAAGATAACACACTTATGACCTCTTGAGATAACATACTTTTTTAGAAATGGATTTATAACCAGTGTTCCCAATGTCTCCCTGGAAATTGCTACTTGAGGACTTACCTTTCCTGTTTTCAGCTCCATTCCCAAGGATTACAATGAGCAGATGTCTGAAGCAGCTCTTGTCCACATCTGAGATCACCTTAGTGCCTTCCTCGAGAATTCCTAGTCTTCGATCAATCCTTTACCAAACACACTTAGAAATCAATTCCTAGAGAGTCCATCCTGATGGTCACCCTGGTAAACTATGTTAAAATGTTAAAATCTCTATTGAGGACCAATCTGCTGTCCACTGAAGACATCTATCACATTTATGTAGAGCGACTTTATTTAAATCCTAGCATCTGTTTAGAAGTGGAAAGAATAAAATGATCATTACAGATTCTTTTGATATAGTCAATCAACTGTACTTTTAAAAACATAAATAAATGTAGTTTAGCATATAGCAGGCACTCAAATAAAAATCTTATTATACGCTAACAGAACTATTTCCTATCACAAAGCCAACTCTTCCCCCATATTATATAGATTACTTATGATTTTACCCTAATTCCTCAGGGGCACGTCATGTCCCTGGGGGCTTAATAGCTCCATCACTTAGTCTGAAAACAACACATTGCTCATTTCTTATCGAGAATACCTGGGCTCATACTGATGGGATATCCTCTACACAGACACACTATCAAGGTAGTTAAGACAGCCCAACGTGAGAACTTAGAGTCTGCCTACTGGGCAGATGAAGCACGCAGTAGGTCTCACCAATCCATAATGGGTCCTGCTGACATTCTTTCTTTCTTTCTGTTTTTTTCTTTTTCTTTTTTTTTTGAGACAGAGTCTCACTGTGTCACCCTGGGTAGAGTTCTGTGGTGTCACAGCTCACAGCAACCCCAAACTCCTGGGTTCAAGTGATTCTCCTGCCTCAGCCTCCAGAGCAGCTGGGATTACAGGCGTTCGCCACAACGCCTGGCTATTTTTTGTTGCAACTTGGCGGGGGCTGGGTTTGAACCCGCCACCCTTGGTATATGAGGCCAGCACCCTACCCACTGAGCCACAGGTGTTGCCCTCTGCTGACATTCTTACAAAACACTCAGGTGTCATGCTGTAATGGGCAGGACCTTATACTTAGTAGCTGCTTGATGAATAGCTGTTGATTGACGTAAGCTTCAATAAAATAAAACCATTCTTTGTTTTTTCTTTTTTCAAGCCTATTTCAATGTAAGCAGTTGAGTGCCTGGGTTTGAGGCTATTTCAGGGAAAGCAGGTCCTGTAGATTCAGTATTTACTAACCGTGTTTGTCTTTGTCACCAAACAGATGGAAACCCTAATGGGGTTGTTGGAACGAGTGTTAAGTGGGAAGTTACAGGTAACTGTGCTTCATGCTAGATTCTTTTTATTATTGGCATCTTCCTGGGGTGTAAGCAGCCCTCTCCACCTCACATGGGCTCCTGCTCCTTCAGAGGCTGTACGACTCGCTCACGGATGCCGTGCTTCCTCCACGGCTGCCTCCTCTGCTCCACGTCCTCCCAGGTGCAGAGTTGTCACCACGGGCAAGTGTGTCTCATTCTCCCCTCTCTCTGCTGGATCTGCCTGATCCAATCTGGTCAAGCATCACATTCCTTTCAAATTGAAAACTGCCTTTTAGCCCCGAGTTTGTATTTCTCCAGTGCATTTTATTTAGCTTGCAATAAAGTTTTTAGGGTACCAATAAAGGGGAACTCTACCAAGGGTGCTATTTCTTATGGAAATGAAAATTTGGGAAGTAAGCTTAAAAAAAGAAAAAAATCTTTTCTTGCTTTGGTTTCTCCAACTGGAAAAAAAATTAAGCTACTGTTCTTGAACTTTTACAATGATTAAAATGACTGCCACAGGTGGCTTCAAGAAGTTGTGAGGAAAGACAAAATTTAGGCAAAGCTCAGGACTTGGACTAGTGGAAGGATGAGAGGCAGGGACAGTGTGGGGAAGGTGAGTTTGACATGAGGACGCACATGTGTCTTTACCAAAAAGCATGTTGGCATTTCAACGTTAGTGTCCACACTCCCTTCTGAGATATTGCTGGGGAGTAGTCCAGGACTCGTTCTGAACCGAAAGGCTAATGCAGGAAGTCTCTTACTTTTCTTTCCGTCTGCTGCTTTTGTTCCTTAGAAAATCTAAGCAAAGGGTGGTCTCTGTTCGTCTTCTCTGGAGAGCAACAGGCCCCCTCTTTTGGGCCTCCACCTGCTGGCTATATATTGGCTTGGGGAAAAAATTTTGATTTAAATTGTTGGAGTTGCCAGAAAAGCAGAAAAACTGTGAAACACTGTACAGGATCTTGAAACTGTGAGCCTATAACGGTGGGTTTGGAAGGAGTGGGAATCAGCCTTCCAGGGTGGGCTTTTATCGTTCACTGGTCTGGGATGCTGGACAGAGAACCACGGCTGACGTCCATTTGGCATAAGCTTAACGGGGGAGTTACTGGAAATGTCCCACGAGGACGTGTTTGCCATGGACTCCCCGTGGTTCTGTGTGTTCTCCCTGATTTGGCCCTGGTCGGCCTGTCCTCTGTGACACGAGGTCCTCCGGCCAAATTCATTCATTCATTCATTCATTCATTCACAAGCACTTATTATGCACAAGGCGTTATCTTGCTATACTTTTAAGAAAAGATATAAAGGACTCCACAGCAGAGTGGGGTGTGAATAAAGCTGATGCTGATAAAAGACAATTCACAGAGTGAAAGTCACTAGAAAAGGAGGGGAAAGATCTTCCAATTTAACTATCACAAAGTCCTGTTAAACGTTACGGTAAGAGATGGTTACCGTCTTTGCTTAGTAACACGTGGGATCATCAGTCCTCCATGCATTTCTTAGGAGTGGAAACAGAACCAGAAATCACCTTTGAGTTCCAGAAATATTTGCACAGGGACATTATTAGAAATGGGCTGCTTCACCTTTGGGAAGTCATCCAAATCTGCCCCTTTCTGACAGAGAAGAATTGAGCCCCATTAGGAATTATCATAGCTTGTCATTTGTATGTCCAGCTCATCCACTGCAGGAAGAATAATCACGGTGTCCGGGGGCTCCTGCAGGACCACAGCGCCTCGTCTCTGCTCGGCGTATTATCCTAGTGCCGGGCACGAGGAAGGCTTCACCCTGCCGTAATGCACTGCAGCTTGCTTGCTAATTTATTCCTGCAGTTCAGGTCACTTCCCCAGAGCCTTCTTTCAATAAAGTCTTTTTAAAAGCTTCAGGGACTCTTGCTCTTTAGTTCTGCTCTGATCCCTCTTTCAATTGCTTCTTTCTCTCCTCATCCATCATCATTTCCTCTTTCTTATGTGAGAAATGAAGTGTTTTTATTGTTTAGGAAACGGGCAGCATTTTCCCTGAATCTTTGAGAAATAAGACCCTCACAGTTGCTTGTCCAGTGTAAGGATTTGAGGTTGTGCAAGGTCAGAGGTGTCCACCACATTCCCAGTGTCTGTCCCCCCACACCCACTTCTGTAGAATGGATGGGCTTCCCCGCCTGGCTGATGAGCTTCTGTTCTAGTGTGGTGCAGTAATTAACTTCTATCATTAAATCACAGATTATTGATTCTCAAGCTTCACACCATTCACTTTTTCTGAACCTTTCTATTCTCATTAGGAGAAAAGACAATCATTGGCCATTGATGCAGCCTTCACATCAGTGTGTACTCTTGGAACCATTGTGACTATGCTAATGTTTGCTAATGCCAAGTGCACTTTCCCCTGATGTATGACACAGTGAGACCATCTCCAACTTCAGACAAAATGGTTCTAATGTAGTAAACACAACACAATGCACAGGCTTAAAAAATAAAGGTTTGCATGATCTATATTTCAAAACGATTGTTTAGTACTAACTTATCTGAAGTTTCACTTGCATGCAAATTGGTATATAGGAGGTTTATATAAAGGGTATTTCATTAGTACAGTATTAGAATATGAGACATAGATGAATTTCTCATATGTGCAAAAATGAAGAAGTTGATTTATATTAAAAGCTAATAAACCAGACCAGTGGTCTGACTTTCAGAAAGGTGGTTCTTTCCTTGTCTAGAAATAAAAAGTTATAGTTTACAACTTTAACATAGAAGAGATAAAATACTCCTCTGTAGGTTATAATTCAAATATTGTGAGCCTTTAGAAGCTTCCTTTGCTCAACAAATATTTATTCTGTATCTAATATATACCAGAGTCTTTGCTAGGAAATGACGCTGAGAGGTGGTGAACATGTGATTCCTTCTTTTCTGGAATTTATAGTTTAATACAGAAAAATTGCTATGGATGTTGTGATAAAAGTGCATACAGGCCAAAAAAGTAACTTAAATAAGGGGTTGGGAAAGATTACCTGACAGATACAAAGAATCATGAGATGCTTCTGTAGCTGCCTGTTGCACAAAAGAAAACCAGTGTGCAGAGACAGGGGGATTTACAGCAGAGAAAGAGTTTATTCTGCATAGCCCTCAGCAGGGAGAGGGGATAAATTCCTCAAATCTGCCCCCCTGAGAATGTGGGAAGAGGATTTTTAAAGGCAGTTTTGTGGGCAAAAGCTTAGACAATCAGGGCCTGCTAATTATCTGCTTTCAGGGTGGAACCATCAGTCTTTTGGTGTGGGCCACTGGTGGTTTGGGGACTAGAACACAGGACCCGGGGTGGAGCCAGTTCCTTGGTCTGGTGCGTCTGTCACTACACATGACTCCAGGGTAAAGAAATGAACAGTGGGAACAGTAATCATTACCAAGCAAATGAAGGAAAAGGACCATGGCTGATTATTGTCACTATTGTCACTAACCCTGCTCCTCTGCAGAGCTCCCGTGGCCCTTACCTTCCTTTTAATCTGTTAGGGTGGTTTCATTTCAAGGAGGAACTAATGCATTTTCTGAATCTTAAGACCTTAGTAGATCATCAGGAAGGCACAGTGTAACCTGAATAGGAATTTCAGTAAATCACAAATAAAATAAAATACCCCAGAAGCACCAAATGTGTGTTACTGGACAAAAATATCCTTTACTTTTTTTTTTTTTTTATTGTTGGGGATTCCTTGAGGGTGCAAAGAACCAGGGTGCACAGAATGCACCTGTTAGGTAAAGTCCCTCTTATCATTGTGTCCTGTCTCTAAGAGGTGTGTCACACCTCCCAACCCCTCAACCGTCTCCCCCCTCCCCTTTCCCTGCACCCCTGCATTCCTCCCACACTCTTCCCCCCCACACCATGTACTAGGTCATCAATTGTCCTCATATCAGAATTGAGGACATAGGAGTCTTGCTTCTCCATTCTTGTGATACTTTATTAAGAATAATGTGTTCCACTTCCATCCAGGTAAATACAAAAGATGTAAAGTCTCCATTTTTAAAAAATAGCTGAATAGTATTCCATGGTGTACGTATACCAGAGCTTGTTAATCCATTCCTGGGTTGGTGGGCATTCAGGCTGTTTCCACAATTAGGAGACTGTAAATTGAGCTGCAATAAACAGTCTAGTGCAAATGTTCTTATGATAAAAGCATTTTTTTTCTTTTGGGTAGATGTCTAATAATGGCTTTGCAGGATCAAATCGGAGGTCTAGCTTGAGTTCTTTGAGGTTTCTCCATACTTCCTTCCAAAAAGGTTGTACTAGTTTGCAGTCCCACCAGCAGTGTAAAGGTGTTCCCTTCTCTCCACACCAGCATCTGCAGTTTTGAGATTTTGAGACGTGGGACATTCTGACTGGGGTTAAAGTATCCTTTACATCAAGCAAACAAATTTATATTATTCCTTTTTTGTCACATGATCATTCATGATTTTAAAACATTATTTTGTAAATTACCACATGTTGGAATATACCTTTTTTAGTGCACAGTTCAGCGCATTTTACCTTATGTAGATTACTGTAATTACCAGTCTGTTGGCCATACAAGGCTATCTCGACACCTCCCCAAACCCACCTCCTCCTGGAGTCATTCTCCCCAACCCTGAGCAACACCAATGTGTTTTCCATCTACCGTCAAGTTTGTGGAATCCTTTCTCTGTTATCTCCACTCTGTTATGGAGACCATTCAATGAAACCAAAATTTTAATTATTTTGTATTTAGCTCTACAATTTTCATTTGTTTCTTTACTTTTTCCTCCCCTTCCTTCTTCTCCCTCTTCTTCTTCCTTTTATTTATTTCCCCCCCCCGAAGCTTTTATTTTCTTGTTAGTTTCCATAACATTTATGATTGCTTGTTGTAGTAATCTTACAGCAACTACTTTAAAATAATTCCAAGATCTGTGTTAACTCGGCATTGGTGTTTGTTGGCTGGCTTTTCCCATGATAGATGAGGTTCTGAGTTAACATTGAATCATATGCTAGTCATTTTGAATATTATGAATGTATACATCTCATTTAAATCCTATGGACAATGTTGTTTTTTTTTTTGTTTTTTTTTTTTTTAGCAGACAGTTCACTTGGTTAGGTTCAGACTGGAAGTTCTCGCTCACCTTCTGTCAGTTGTGGTTCCACTGTTGATTTATTTTTTAAGGCTTTGTAGTACTACCTGGATCTGTTGCCCACCCAGGAGATGGTCAGTCTCTTAGTTCAATTTTCAAAATGTTATTTTTATTAATTTCAGATCCACACATATTGAGTTCAACAGTGAACCTGTTATTATGAGTTGATAGAAGGTTACATGGCATCACTTTCCAAAGATGCCCCTTCTTTGCAATCTCTCTAGACATTTCTGCATCCCTGAGGCTCTTCTTTCTGGTCACATGGCCAGAAAGCTGGTCCTTTGGATGCTCCTCTCACAAATACACCCACCCCTGAGCTAAGCAGAGATAGCACAGAATGAGGAGAAATAAATACAAAAAACAAATGAGCATCCCACCGTGGGCCCACAGTTCCACTGATGATGAAGGAAGATTCACCTACTTTAGAGTTTTGGCCTCCATGGCTTCCTGGTGACACTTCTATAGTATTCGTTGGTAACTGTAATGTGAGAGAATGAAGGAAAAGGGGGGAAAAACATACACACACAAAGGAGGTTTCCATAGTCCATCCATCTGAAGATTAGGTGTTCCTGTTCCTTCTCCTTGAGGCAGAAATTGAGGGACCTGTGGGAGCTGTGTCTGCCTGGGCTCCGTGCCCACTCCAGGCTTAGGGATGTGCTGCATCCAGGTTCAGCGCACTGAAGGATAACTTGGTAAGCAATGATAAAATGCTTCATTAGCTTGGTGGTACTCTGAATTCTGGTCTAGGTCCCCCATCTCATTGTTGTTACTTTTCACAGTCCTCAGAGAAGACTCAAAGATGAGTATTGTATGTCTCTGAAATAGGATAATCAAACAATTTACCTTTAAAATCTGAAAAACTATAAAATGTTTTCTGGTCAGAAAGTCAACTTCTGTTCAACGTGAATATTCCACATTCATTTGATATCATATTTCAAGTACTGAAGAAGACTACATGTATTGTTGGAATTTATGGTAAAATCTTCTCACAGAGATAGACAACAAAAAATTTAAGGTAAACTGTGTGCAAACTGCTGACAGCAGCTCTTCATTCAGACAGCACATCTGCTGACCTGGAGAAAGATGACTGGGGGGCGGGGGGGATGGTGTCTCCTTCCTCCATATTAGGTAAAGGGAACTTATAATAGTGCCTGTGATTGAAGCAGAAATTCGTGTTTTGGCTGATAGAATCGTTATTTTAATGCTTTGCCTGAAAAGACTGATCTGGAAGCAATTTAGAGAGTTAATTTATAGCCAACTTTGAAAAGAATAACACATGTTCTCAAGACTTCTCAGACATTCAGAGAGTAGGGAGCTGTCCAGTCACTTGAATTTTCTTTAATCTTACAGTTTAATCAAAGATTCCCTTGAAAAACTTCACCCATGGGAGGTCAGGGAGACTCCTCAGAGAGCCTTAGGTCACAAATCAATGTGGAGTTTTACTGTGATCACCACATGCACCTCATGTTTACAAGACATGTCTCAGTTTATGTGCCAGGTTGAACTTAATTGTTTCAGAACTTCAGACACCCTGCCGAGAGTGAAATGAGACTCTGTGCAAAAAATATTATCAGGGGACACAGCTTGTCCTGGCTTGTCTGACAATAAAATGAGAAGCATTGCTTCAATGATCCTGGGATATTCAGCAACCAACAGATTCTTGGATATTGCATCTTTGAATGTTGACATCAAAGTGGTAAAACTAAGACTTACTAGACTGAGGGGAGCTCAGTTCAAGCCCTGTTGTACCTGCTGATACCCAGAAGACTAAACCCCTGGTACATAGAGGAAAGAAATGAAAAGGGATTTGAAAGTACTTAGTACCTCACAAATCTGTAATTTGAGTTATAGCTGTGTGAGTTTTATTATATCCTGTATGGTTTTATTATCTTATTTTTTACATTTAATATTTTTTTCTAAAAAATGATTCCCCTTTTTCCTATTATTAAATTAATAACTCTAATTATAATACTATCATTAACTACTTTTTGCTAGAGATAGTAAGAATATGGAGAAATACAGAGAAATATCATGAAAACAAACCAATATTATTAAACTACAAATGAAAATAAAGATGAATAAGGAAATTCAAATACTAGTATGTTTTGTTTGTTTATAAAATGTCATTCTAAATAAAAAAAAGAGGAATTCTGCTTCTGAAAAGATGAAGTAAATGTAGTTTTCATGTTCTTCCTGCTGACTATAACTAAAAGCCTTGAACATTATGCGTAAAAGAAACATGCAAAAGGTGTAAAAAGGGGAAAGAAGACGGCAGACCAGTGAGGGACCTTGGAACCTGGGGAGTTACCTGTGGTGAGTTTCCTGGGTTTCCTTTGTGCCTCGTGGATTTGAGACACGAAGCTGAAAGCCAGCAACCTGAAAACCAATTGCAAACCAAAAAAGCCCCAACAAGAGGCTGATCTTTTTAGTTAAAGGATCAGAAAAAGGGCAACCTAGCAAGACAGAAATCATTTAGGTAGCAATTTCTCTACTCTGCCCAAACATCACAGAAAAACTTCTGGCTCCATCCCAGCCCATGCCAGCACAGGAGAGCCCGGGCTCCTGCCCTTGTAAGGTTGTTGCAGGAAACTAATCAACTTTGCCAGGTGTTGTCAGAGAAGACTTAGTCGGGATCAAGGATATTCATTTCTGTCGTTAGTAATAAGCTCTCAATCCCCACAGTGTCAGAGGAGATTACGTGGAGACCTGGATTTCCACTTTTACCTTGAGTATCAGGCAAATCTTTTCCTCCTTCCACCCCTATTTGGATGATGTCAGAGAAGGCCTAGGAAGAGTGAGTATTTTCACCACCACTCAGCCTTCAAAAGTTAGTCAAAAATATCACATGATTAAATCAATCAATGCTGAAAAAGTAGTTAACAAAATTCACCACTCATTTATGATAAGACCTCTAAGAACTCTTAGGAAAATAGAAATAGAAGACGAACTCTTTCAGAATGATAAAGGATATCTTCCTAAAAGCTTTGTTAATAATATAGTCAATGGTGAAAAACTGAATGCTCTCCCTGAAGATTAGGAATAAGACAATGATGGTTGATCTCATTGTTCTTATCCATCATGGTACTGGATGTTCTAGCCAGTTCAGTAATCAAGGCGGGAAAAAAAATTGCTGACAGAAAAAGAAGAAATAAAACTATTCCTGTTTTAAAAGACCTAATTGTCTATGTAGGGAATCCCAAATAATAAAAAACAAACAAAAATATTCCTAAAACTAGTAAATGAACTCAACAAGGCTCCAGGATACACAATAAACACACAAAAATCAATTGAGTTTTTATATATTTCTTGTGATGAATATGCAGACACCTATTTAAAAATACAACATCATTGGAAGTTGCTAACAAAAACTAAGAAGCAGACACACATCTAAAAAACTATTTGTAGTATTTGTATGTTGAAATACAAACAAAGCTGGCAAAGAAAATCAAACGAGACAGACATTGATATTCTATGATCATAGATTAGAAGATGGAAGGTAATATAAATGCCAAGATAACTCTTCTCCCCAGATTGAGATGGAAGTTTGACTCAATTCTTATTAAAATCTCTGCAAGAGTTTTTGTAAAGCTTATTACAAGGTTATTCTAAAGCTTATATGAAAACCAGAGGAACTAAAATTAAAACAAGTTTAGAAAATAAAAAGTAGAAGAATCTATTCACTTAATTTTAATATTTATTAAATATATACAATAATTTAGACAGTGTCGTTTTGGTGGGGGAATACACACGTAGATTAATGGAGCAGAACAGGGAACTAACTCAGAGACATGCATAACCAATGTATTTTGAAAAATATGCAAAAGTAATTCAATGGAGTAAAGATAATCATTTTTGACAAATTATGTTGGAACAATTGGACACGTATGGGGGAAACATAAACTTTGACCGAATTGTAATACATTATTCAAAAGCTAACTCAGAATGGGTCACAGATTTAAATTTCAAATGTAAAATGTTAGGTCTTCAGACAAAAGAAAATTTGGGTAATTTAGGACTAGGCAATGAGTTCTTATACTTCATATCAAAAGCATAATCTATACCAGAAAAAAATTGATAAATTGAAGTAGACAAGCTACAATGCTGAAGAAAATACTTTAAAGTCAGGTTTTCAATAAACGTTTAGTATCTAGACTATTGAAAGTACTTTCAAAACTCAATTAAAAAAAACCCCCGAAATATCCATATAGAAATGGGCAAAACTTATGAAGTGACATTTTTCGAAGCGGTATATGCAATGGGTAAATAAACACATAAAAATGTGTTCAACATCATTAGCCAATGGGAAAGTGCAAATTACAATCGCAAGGAGATGTCAATATATTCCTGACAGATTAGCTAAAATAAGAAATAAAAGTAGTCTAACTCTAGACTGATTAATTTTTTGTACCCAAATTCTGGTTGTATTTCTTTTGGGTTTTCCTTGGACAGTGCCTGGATTTCTTTGGTGACTTGCTCTTGAATTTCATGTCTGATTCAGGGGTGAGCACTCTTAGTCATACCATTATAACCAGAGGTAAAAATGTGGTCAGCATTATAACATGCAGAACAGGATGTGTGTGACCCTGTGACATCAGAGTGGGATTTCTCCATTCTTCAGTGCACAGGCCATCTCCGCCTATGAGCATGCAGGGCACTTGTGATGCTGTCTTCTCTAATAACTGAGCTATGTCCCTCCTGAAGTCTGGAAATACAGGTGAAAACAGGAGAGAAAAGAAAGAAAGCACGAAAGTTTTATAAAGGTGAGGGGAATGGCAATTGTTAAGAAAAAAAATAATTTTTGCTCTCTACAGTAGAGTTTATTGACCAAGAGTAGAGTTAATTTACCTCCTGCAGGAGACTTAAATGATTTTCCCAAGAATCCATCAGCCTGGCTTCCAAAAAGAAGGTATGAGTGACCTTAGTTGAGCTATGGAACTCTGGGAGCTCCTGAAGATGGTATGAATGGGTGGCAGCCCTCACATCCATGGCAGAATGGGAATAATTTCAAGCTTTCAGTTTGTCAGAGGTGTCCACAGGCAAAGAAAACACTGGCAGCTAGCAGACAGCAGGGAAATTCCAGCATGGAACAGTGCTGCTTCCCTTACTTTCTCCAGGATGACTGCACTCCTTTGCCACTTCTGACATGTCTGACACCATCCTGCCCTCTGCCTCTGCTAAAGACCAGGAGGTTCAAGCATCGTCACCAGTGAACCTGTTTTTCCAAAGAGGCATCAAACTCAGAGAAGAGAGGAAAAGTAGAGAGAAGAGGCAGATTTGGGGGGAAAGATGAGCTTTTACACACATTGATTCAGAGGAATTTATATGGAATCAAATGTTCCCATTTCTAGCATCCTGTTCCCTCTCCTCCCATTTAATTTTTACTTCTCAGGTGTTGAAATTCTTCCTTTGGTTGGCAGTTCTCCGTTCTTTGTCTTAGGCTCTATCCAGCTATGACCACTGCTAATGTATGTGCAGGAAAAAATTTTTTTAATGTCTATTAGAGAGACAGAGAGAGAGAGAGAGTGGTGGAGAGAAATTGATTCAGGTGCCAAGTGCATCTTGGCATTCTGCTCAACACAGCTGTGTGCAACAATTCCCTGTGAACCTTGAGTCCATCTGTCAGTTGGCTGAGTTTACATTAACAATCTGCATGTTACGATCATACTTTGATCCATGATCATTTCAGATGAACCTGAGTCCTGCTTTTTATTTGCTATAGACTTTCATCCTTCAAATACTACTACAAGTAGTATTAACTTCACACAGCATTTATAGTCCTACATCTCAATTCTTACAACTGGATAAGGCAGAGAGGGTAGGAAATATCTTCATTTTTTTCATGAAAGGACATTAATGTGGCTTTAAGTGGTGCCACTTCTCTCAATGTCCAGTGCTTGTTCTGTTCCTCTCTGCTGTCGTCTGCTGCTAGTTGTATACGTGAACTAATAGCTCTTTTGGTTTGAGGGCTGTACCTGAATCCTCATAACCCTAGGATGTGGGTATTACTGGCTCTGATGTGCTTTTGTAATTGCTTTTGTAAAAGCTAAAGTGATTCAAAGATGCCTTTTTAAACTAACTTATTCCAAAAATAATTGTTATTCTGTTATGAAATACATAAATTGGTTTTATTGTTTATCTTCTTCATTAGAGGAAATTGTGAGCCTGGGAGAAAAAAAATAGCCTTTTCTAAAGAAGACAGATGAATGGCTAACAAACATTTGAAAACATACTCACCATCCCCAATTGTTAGAGAAATGTACATAAAACCCATCCTGATATATCATCTAACTCCAGCAAGAATGGCCCACTTCACAAAATCTCAAAGCTGAAGATGCTGGTGTGGTTGTGCAGAGAAGGGAACACTTTTACACTGCTGGTGGGACCGCAAACTAATACAACCATTTTGGAAGGAAGTATGGAGAATCCTCAAAGAACTCAAGCTAGACCTCCCATTTGATCCTGCAATCCCATTACTGGGCATCTATCCAGAAGAAAAAAATCCTTTTAGCATAAGGACACCTGCACTAGATTGTTTATCTCAGTTCAATTTACAATCTACTAATTGTGGAAACAGCCTAAATGCTCACTGACTCAGGAATGGATTAACAAGCTATGGTATATGTATTCCATAGAATACTATTCAGCCATTAAAAACGATGAAGACTTTACATCCTTTGTATTAACCTGGATGGAAGTGGAACACATTGTTCTTAGTAAAGCATCACAAGAATGGAGAAGCATGAATCCTATGTATGTGATTCTGATATGAGGACTGTTGATGACCTAGTACATGGTGGGGGGTGGGGAAAGGGAAGAGCAGAGAAAAGGAAGGAGGAAAGGGGAGTAGGGGTGTCACGGTGTGTGATATCCCTTTTGGGGGTGGGACACAATTATAAGAGGGACTTTACCTAACAAATGCAATCAGTGTAACATGGTTCTTTGCACCCCCAATGAATTCCCAACAATAAAAAAAAATATTGGGAGAGATAAAATGGAAAGACAAGATAGTCCCCATCCTTTTGAACCTAATGTAACTGGCCACAGAGGATATTCTCATAATATTTAAAGAGCGATTTTCACCGATTACAGATCATGTTTAATGTATTTCATTATTGTCATGACACTACCTTATAAGAAATGGTATCACTATCACAAGTAAATGAGACTCAGAGAATCAAGGGACATAGATATTCAATAACTAATGACAAAAGTAAGTAGTGAGATAAAAGTGGAAACATAGGTTATGAGAAAGTATAATATAGTAATCCTGAGAGGGTGAGTGTTTGTGTGGTGATGGGAGACTCCAGCAGGAATTGACCTCGAGATAATTTGCAATCACACACATACGGCCAGGTTAGATGGGTGGAACATTCCAGATAAAAGGACCAGGCAGTGAGAGAACACAACTTTGGGAAGGAATAAGACGCAACTCTGGACAGCTAGAATGAAGATAACAAGAGAGAGAGAAACAAAACTTTAAACTGGAGAAATAAGCATGGACGGGAACATGAAAATTGTACAAGATGTTTTAGATTTTACCTTAAAGGTAATGGGAATGAGTTGAGAGGTTTTGAGCAGAAAGAGTGAAGAGTGACATGATTCTAAAGTACCATTTTGGGTATAAAATGCAGTATTTGCTGATATAATGTTTGAGGACACAGTTGGGCCGGGATCTGTTTATTTGGGTTAGAATAGGGTCCTCACACCAGGGACGTGGAGGGATCCCATGATGAGAATTGCTAGCATTTCAAGTTTAATAATAGAGAGCAAAGAATGCTGAGGAGAGAAAATAGCTCATGCAAAGGAATAAGAAGGGAAGTATCAGTTCAGTGCTGCTGTTTAGGAGCAGGGTGGAATGTGAGAGAAGGATTTAGCATGGATGTTTTTGCTTCTGGGTTTGGCAGGTGAGGATTTTAAAATCACTTTAATGTCTTAATGTACCCATGGCTTTTGTCAGCATGAGCCTGACAGTGTGGTGGGCTGTATTTTGAATGTGGGAGCTGTCAGGGGAGATACCGTGATCAGGAGGGTGGTTTTCCCAGGGCGAGGCTCATCCATTGCACCCCGGATGTGCTGACCCCTGTGATTTTCCCAAATGTGGGAAACTCGACTGCATATGTGGTAGTTCACACTTTCCCCTTGTTTAAACAAAACAAACAAACAAACAAAAAAGACTACACAGGAGATGGAGGAGGAGGAAGAGATTTTCAACCGGAATCAAAATGTCATAACCATAAAGAAAAGAATAATCAACTGTACTACATTGAAATTAAGAATTTAATTCCAGCAAGATATATCACTAATGCATGAAAAGAAAAGCCAAAGAGAGAAGGTATTTGCAACATGCATATGACAAAAGGCTCACCTTTAAAATATGTAATGAATGCTTAAAAATCAATAAAGAAAAGAGATAACCCAAAACAAAAATGGGCAAGAGATAGTCTTCTTTTGCTGTGTTATATCCATTCATTTTGTCTATGATGTTCTGTTGTATGGAATCTCCAATTGTATCTATTTTAATGTTGGGCAATTTCCAATATTTGGCTATTTTTAATAATATTTCTATCAACATTGTGATAGATATGTCTTGGTACATAAATTGAAACATTTCTACAGAGCATATATATCTAGGAGTAAAACTTAAAAGTGGATCCACTAAACACATAGAAACTTACAACTTTTATTTGTAATAAATAAAATGAAAATAAAATCATAATGAGCTCTCTACATAACAATTGCAGGTATGACTAAAGGTTTGATGCAAAGATAAATGTTGTATTCCATTCCTGGGAGTTTAACTAGGTCTGATGATTTTAGAACATAGTTTTGTATTATCTACTAAAGTTGAGAATGAGAGAGGATACCCGAGAAGGGTGAGGTCTAGGAGAGCAGGTCCTCTCCAGGAGACCACAAGGATACACCTGCAGGGTCCTCTCCATGGTGACT
>CAUYPK010002125.1:0-20275 GCA_963574355.1 Loris lydekkerianus | reverse complement strand
GATGGAGCTGGAACATATTTTTCTTAGCAAAGTATCTCAGGAATGGAAGAAAAAGTATCCAATGTACTCAGCCCTACTATGAAGCTAAATTATAGCTTTCACATGAAGGCTACAACCCAACTATAGCACAAGACTATGGGGCAAGGGCCAAGGAAGGAGAAGGAGGAGGGGGAGGTTTTGGTGGAGGGAGGGTAATGGGTGAGGCCACATCTACGGTGCATCTTAGAATGGGTACAGGCGATTGCACTAATGTACACAGCTATGATTTAACAATAAAATAAAATAAAATAAAATAATAAAATAAAATAAAATAAAATAAAATAATAAAAAAGGGGGGTTAAAATGGAGGTAATGCTAGAGATTAATCAGGAAAGACAATTAAGTGGAAGCAAACACCAAGAGCCAAGGTCTAGAAGCAGGAAACAGTGTGCTTGGAGAGCCCCACCGTAGCTTCAGTTTGGCTAGAAATGAAGCACCGAGGCAAGGATGGTGACAATACTGAGACAGTTCACGCCTGGGTGGCTGCTGATCTTATCCTGACCTTGATGTTTGTTCCTGCACAGTGGCAATGGGGAGCTCCTCAGGTGCTCTGGGCTTTGGCTGGCAGGGCCACTGTATTAAAGCCCTTCAGCTGAGGGGTGAGGAAGCCCACCCTCTGTGCCCTTCTGTGCCTTTCTGACACTGAAGTCAAAGTCTAGAGCAGACATGGCAGAGCAAGCAAAGCTGAGGCTGGAGAACGTGCCTAGGGAATTCAAGTTCCCACTCCAGTGTCACTGTCAAGCGGCCCCCAGAATTAACCTCCAGGTAGCTATGCCAATAATTGCTCTTAGCTCCAAGTTCACCCTCCAGTACCTGCTCAGTGACAAGGAACAGAGTTCAGAGAGACACTGCTGATGGATGGTGCTAAAGAGCCCTCTCCCCCTGATTCTAGGGCCTGCTCCAAGGTGTGTGGCTGTGAGCACATGGAGTGGTACTGTTCCCCAGACAAACCCCAGAATGGGAGGCCCTCTGCAGCCTGGCAGCCCTGGCCCAGCCCGGTGATGGCCATCCTGCAGACTTTGCCACCCAGACCCACCCACACCAGGACACCAGCCCAGGACTGTCTGGGCTGGCCTGCCCCTATTCTGGGGCTCTCTCCCTCAGCCCTCCCCACACGGACATTGGGTGACTCCTGCACATTCTGGTGTCCCCACTTTCTCTGCATACCCGCACAAGCTTGTCAGTGCCAAGAAGGGCAGCTTCCTCCTAGCCCAGGGACTGTAGCCCATTCTAACCAGGGCAAACCAGCAAATTTCTCTGTATCCCATGGGCTGAAACGAAACCTTCTCCACTGGGATGTGCCCTCCAGTCTTGGGGAGGGGGTGTCACTTCCAAGTTGGTCCTTCCTTGGGTACTCTCCGTCAGCCCTGAGAACACCTGTGGACTTCTCTTACCTCTCACAGTGTTTCATCATAGCTTAATAATTCCATATTAAAACTCCCTGTTCAAACCTCTGTATGGACCAGACTGATACGGCACCTTTCTATAACAACTGCTATTTGGATGCCATCTTCCCATTAGACAGTGAGCTCTGTGAGCTCCATAAGAATAGAAGCATCTTTCATTCCAGGAATACAGCAAAGAGGAGGAGGGTGTGGGGGAGGCAGGGTCCTGGTGTCAATCAAAGGCGGCATTGCAAGGACAGTGGTGTTAGCAAAATTCACCCCCGCACAGCAGCCAACACATCAAATGCCTTGGAAGCGATTCACCTTGCCGTGCCATTATCTTATTTGAATGCTATGTACTTGGTTAAGCACTTTGTTCACAGCTCATGTTTAATAAAGCTTTATTGCAAAGAATTAGAGAGATTTATATGGGGTAGAACCACGTCCTCCATCAGTAATTAAAATAAAGAAATAAAATCAAGAAAAACCTTCAACGATTCTTTACTATAAACTTTTGGGCCTCCCTGAATGGGAATCACTGAGAAGGTACCTGGCAGTCTTCCTCAGTGCACACCTGACATTTACATCGTGTTTGATACATTTACATGTTAAAAAATATAGACTTTAAATTGCACTGGACAAAAAACGAAACAAAACAAACAAACAAACAAACAAACAAAAAACACACACAACTCTGAGGCCTCAGAAGATCAGCGAATCACGAAGGCCAGAAGGATCAGACCCACAGTATCACTATGGCAGTGGGGCTTAGAGGAATCAGCCTGGGTTATAGGGTCACTCAAAATGGGGTTAAATCCCATTCTGCCAGTTACCAGCTATTCACCTTTCAACAAGTTTCTTAATCAAATCAAACTTCACTCTCCTTCCCTTTAAAAAGGGATGAGGCTACCTGCTTACTGGGGGCATCAAACAGGAAGTGTAGCTATGTGCCACTCAGCACAGAGCCAGGTCTCTCCTAAGCTGCCAGCGAGGGTCAGTTATCATTAATCACTGTTCAGTGGAATATCCTCAGACATCCCTTACGTGTGGGCGAAGATAAGTCAGGGGACTAAGATGCTTACTACATGAGTATATAAATGCCTTGCAATGGCACATTCTAGAGGGGAAAGGATTCAACAACCAGTGTGAAGGTGCCCAGGAGCCCACAAATTTCCCAAAGTCTGTATCTCCCTCTGAAGACCACAACCCTTCCAAATTCACACTTGATTGAGCACTAGGAGTAACACACACAGAGTGGTCCTTTGCTATCGATGGACCCCCATCAAATACCCAAACCTGCACATGCCCGAGTCTCTTAGATAAAATGGCCTAGTATTTGCATATAACATATGCACATCCTTCCTTATACTTTAAACCATCTCTAGATTACTTGTAATACTGAATACAATGTAAATACTATATAAATAGCTGTGTTACTGTATCATTTGGGAAATAATGACAAGAAAAAAAAACTCATACATGTTCAGTATGGACAAAACCATCCTTTTCTTTCCTGAATATTTTTATATCCTCAGCTGGTTGATCTATAGATGTAGAACCTAGGGATAAGGAGCCCAGACTGAGTGTGTGTCTGTGTGTGTGGAGAGAGATAAATGCTCCTTCTGCTCAAAGTTGGCAATAAAATGCCCACAGGGGAGGACAATCCAATTTTGTTCAATTGATAACTCTGCCAGGCATTCAGAATAAAGGTAAGAGAAACTTATTTGCTTTTCTCTTTTCTCAGGCTATGCTATTCCTAAAGTGCTCAGAAAGAAAGGCTACGGAATGTATTAATTTGCATTCCCACCAGCAGTGTAGAAGTGTTCCCTTTTCTCCACATCCACACCAACATTCTGGTCTTGGGATTTTGTGATATGGGCTAATCTTACTGGAGTCAGATGATATCTCAAAGTGGTTTGCATTTCTCTGATGATTAAGGATGATGAGCATTTTTTCATATGTCTGTAGGCTGCGCACCTGTCTTCTTCAGAGAAGTTTCTCTTCAAGTCCCTTGCCCAGCCTGCGATGGGATCACTTGTTCTTTTCTTGCTTATACATTTGAGTTCTGCATCTTACAAGGGTACATGTGAAACTTAGTAAATGTAAAATATAAATGTCTTAACACAATAACTAAGAAAATGCCAGGAAGGCTATGTTAACCTGTGTGATTCTATAAAACCAGTGTAGGGTGCCTCATGATCGCATTAATGTACACAGCTATGATTTAATAATAAAATTTTTAAAAAAGAAAGAAAAAAAAAAGAAAGAAAGGCTGCGGAAATGTGCTAGAATGGGGGTTTGCCAAGAGGTGCAGATCCCAGCTGCCTGCTGCCGCTGACGCACCACCACAGTCCACCTTGCTGGGGGAGGGCTGTGGTCACAGACTGGTAGACGTTTTGAAGCTATTGAATTTGTAACAGAGGGGTGCCCAGCTGCTTGCCGGGAGATGCGTGAGACATGTACTATTTCTCAGGGATAAGTACACAGCCTTGACTTTCCTCTTCTCTTCTGTTGTTGGCACACTGAGACTAGTTCTAGAAAAGCCTCCGTTCTGAGGACAGCAGAAAGAACCATGCTTAAAAGCACTTTGGAGGGTGATTGGCTGGCCAACTGTGTTACAGATCAACGCCGTTTCCTCATCAAAGGCCAGCAGTCTCAATACAAGCAGAGAGCCAGGCATCCTCAACACTTCATTTTAAATACACACTCTCCTGTGAATGTGCAGACAGAACCCCAGCCAGGGGCAGGGTCACAAATCCTCACCCCAAACTTCTAGACCTGAGTATCTGGCTCTGTCCCATGGAGAAATGTATATTTCAGTATTTCCTCAAGGACATGTTTTCGATATATACTTAACACTGATTTCCAGATTATTTTTTAGCCCATATCTTCCATTAACAATGGTGATAATAATGATGGCTAACATTTAGTGGACATTTATCTACTGTGTGGCTAGTACTGTGCTATGTAATATTCACACATTAGTTTCTTTAATCCTTCCAACAACTCTATGAGGTAGATCATTCTACTTTTACAAATGTTGACATCTGCGGTTTATGGAGATTAACTTAATGAAATTTGCATAAGTGAAGGTCCTAGGTCTCAAACGAAGGTGTCTCTAGAACCCGTATTGTCATCAGGTTATAATGTAATTTTAATTTTTGGAGATTTTTGTTTGTTTGTTTTGAGGCTTTTTTTTTTTTTTTTTTTTAGAGCTATAAGAACTTAGAAATCACTATTCAACAATCTTCCATTTTAGAGATGAGCGAATTGCGTTCTGGTCATGTGAGAGTGGTCAAACCTGGGCTCCAGCCCATTCATTTGATCTCCATAAAACACTTTTTAATTTATACGGGGAAGCATCTCTGGGTTTAATACTTGACTCCAGTGTAGAATGAGTAGAAAAGGTAAAGAAGCCTCATTAAAGGCTTGGTGGGCTCTAAATTACAGTCAGGAAGGAATGAGGCAGATGGCTTCTGCTCTGATCACAGCCTTACCAATGTCCCACATTTCAGAAAAGGGTCAGTGCTTCCACAGGAGGGTTAACTGGCACACACTTGCTCTATGATATTTATAGAGAAGCCAGCTAGGGTTGTAGGTAAGAGCTTGCATTCTAGAGTTCCACCATCCTGAGTATAAATTCACACTCTTTCCTCTCTCATGAGGTCTTCCATCTTGGGTACCCTCAGTTTTCTTGCCCGTAAAATGGGGATAATAAGAGTACACACCTCCAAAAATGTTTGTGAGATTTCAAAGACCATGTACAATACTCTCATCTTCCCCAGCCCACAGTAATATACATTATTATTGATCGAGTTGCTGCTCTGCTCCACTGGCCTCTCTCTGCATGGTGCTGTAGACAGGTGCTGAGTACAGGTGCTGAGGACAGGTGCCAACCCCATGGCAAGACAAACCCACCAAAGTCACAAAGACAGATGTTTCCCATCTGTCAGGGACTTGGCCTTTGGCTCTACTTTTCAGACTTCATGATGACAATTAAATACCTTTCCCTTTGGCCACAGAGAAGCACAATTACCTTATATTTTTCACTCTGGTAACCAGGCAACTGACAGTCTTTTCACACAATGAAACTGCTCAAAATGCCTCACTCTGATTCATTTCAGCATGCAGCAGGTTGGGCAGCTGAGTCATCTGCACTTCCTGAAAGGTACTATTAGGGACCATGGTTTTTAGCAGAACCATTAATCGTTCCCCACGTATTAGCTGAGCTGAGAACAGAGGCAGGATCACCAGGGCAGATGAACTCCACACTGACTCAGGCCCAGGAGCAGAGCTTTCAGGAGGCCAAATGCTCTTGAGAATAAAGACTGAACTAGACTTCAAAGGCTGGCTCTGTTGTCGACTCCATCACCACTAACCCGTGTGATCTTTAATGGCCTGGGTGTCTGTTTCCTTAGCTGTAAGATGAGAGTATTAGAGTGGATAACCCCTGAAAGGGCCTGTCTCAGTCCATTTTGTGTTGCTATAAAGGAGTACCTGAGGCTGGGTGATTAATGAAGGAAAGAGGTTTATTTGGCTTACAGCTCTGCAGGCTGCAGAGAAGCATGGCCTCACCAGCACCTGCTTCTGGCAAGGACTTCGGGGAGCTTCTAATCAAGGCTAAAGGTGAAGGGGGAGCAGGTATGTCACATGGTGAGAGAAGGCACAAAATATAGTAAAAGGGATGCCGGTCTCTTTGAAACAACCAGTTATTGCATGAACTAACAGAGGGAGAACCCACTCCTTACTGTAGGGAGGTCACCAAGGCACGCGGGAGGGATCCAATCCATGACTCATACACCTCCAGCTCCCAACACTGGGGATCAAATTGCAACATGAGATTTGGAGAGACCCTATATCTAAACTGTATCGGGGCCCTCAGAAATGAAATCTAACGATTAAAGAAGAATTGCTAACTGGATGGAAAAAATTCATTATATGATGCTTTTCAGATTTAAGAAAGAATTTTGATTCATCTATTATAAACAAAGCTGTGATTTTTTTTTTTTTTTTTTTTTTTTTAACTAGGGGCTTCTAAGCAAGTGTCTCACAAGTTAAAGAAAGAAGTTCAAATTTAATATACCAATTCCTTTTCCAAGGGTGAGTTCTGCTTCTCTTGACCACTGGTCTATTAAAACTGATCAAGTCATGTTCACTGAGAGTCAGATAAACACATTTGTTGAGTTTAGAGGATCAACTGTACCCTTTGGATTTTTTTTTTCTTTCCTTTGCAATTAGTTGTAGGCGTCTGTGAGCTAAGGACCCCCAATGTGAATAGCAAATAGGGCATTAGGCAAGACATAGGCATTTCAAGGTCGTTCAAATGACAAAGTGTATTAACGGAGCACCTATAACACAGAGAACCAGTGTGGTGGGAGGTGACTCTCACCAGCTGCCCCAAGGGCCCAGACAAGCTGCCCTCTCCCTGTCTCTGTCTGTCTCGTCTCCCTTGCCTCAATCCCCACTCTTAACGACTTCTTTTTCTTTTTCTTTTTCTTCTTTTTTTAAGAGACAGGGTCTCACTCTGTCACCCAGGCTGGAGTGCAGTGGCCTGATCATAACAAGGACTACAGGTGTGCACCACCACCTTAGCTAATTTTTAACATTATCTTTTGTAGTGATGAGGTCTTGTTATGTTGCTTAGGATGGCCTTGAACTACTGGCCTCAAGCAACCCACCTGCCTTGGCCCCAAAAGTGCTGGGATCCCGGGTGTATGAGCCACCATGCCCAGTCTTGATGTTCTCTTTCCTAACATGCACTTGTGATCCCTGTCCCTGCCACAGTGTCCACCAAGAGGAATTCTTATAAGAACAATCGCATATTTGCGTTATTAAAAATGGTGCTATGGTTTGGATATGGCTTGTTTGTTCTCCCAGAATTACATGGAAATTTGATCCCCAAGTAGTAATACTGGGAGGTGAGGCCCAGAAGGAAGTTTGGGTTATGGGGATAAGTGCCTCATGAATGGCCTGGTGCCATTCCCAGGGTGGTGAGTTCTCCTTCTCTCAAGCCTGGATTGTTTCTGATGGGAAAGGATCAGACCCCAAGAGAGTTGGTTATTTAAAGCCAGGATGCCCCTGGGTTTTCCCCTCTTCACACATATTCACTTCCTCCTTGACCTTCCCTACCAGGTTGTGATGTAGCATAAAAGGTCTTCCAAAGCTGGGGACATGCCCTTAAACTTCCCAGCCTACTGAACCACAGGTTAACCAAACTTCTTTTCTTTATACATTACCCAGTCTTGGGTATTTTTTTATTGCAACACAAAATGGACTAAGACAGATGGGCTATTAAATGAAAGTAAAATATTATTTACTTATTCTGTTTATTTAGTGTGATGGAGCAAATAATCTCAAGGGAAATGACATAGAGGGATTCCTCCTGCCCCCTGCCCCCCCAACACAGTCCTCTCACTCTCATCCATAGAGCACCAGGCCCACAGTCACTTGGGTCCAGTGTCTGCTTCTGTTCTCCAATCAGCTTTACAAATTCCTGAGTTTACTCAATAAGGTATTCCCACCTCTTATCAGTACAATGAAGGCTTTGGCAATTGTCCCTTAAATATTTAAAGAGAAGTTATTTTTATTCTTGTTGGGAAAATTAACAGGATTACATTTTTATTTTATTTAACCTGGTTCCAAAAATATTTCATTTTATTTCATAAAAATATGCAATATGCAGGTAGTATTATAAAATAAGTAGGGAAATAAGACAAAGGGAAGATAATAATGGTAATAATAATGAAAAGTAGCTGGAGGCAAGGTTTACCCCTCTAAATGCAGAAAAGTTTCTAGGGAGATGAAACACAAGGACTGTGTTAGCTGCTGGGCTTGCTGGTAGTCAGAGCAAGGAAGAGAACACAAGGAGTTAAAAGATTCATAGAGCCGATAAGTAAAGAAAAATCAGTCACACAAGTTTCCCTTAAAGCCACATGATGAGAGGCCTGCTGGGGGACTGCTTGGGGGCAGTAAGGAGACTGATGAGAGGCCTGCTGAGGGGCCTGGTTGGTGAGGCAGCCAGTTTGGAGCCTTCTGATGGGCGACAGTATCAAGGGCCAAAGGAGCAACCAAGCACACTCTGAGTCAGAGCGGGCAGCCAGGCTCCAGCTCCTCTGCTCACTGTGGTTGTGGCTCCTGAGTCACTACTTGGAGTGTTCCAAGGCTATGACAGTTTCCATCATCAGAAAGAAGGGCATAGTTACCAAGTACAGGAGTGAAAGGCAGGACTTACTCCACATATTTGCAATTTCTCTTTTGGAGATCACCATCAATATGATTTAACACAACTCAGCTCTGGATGAAAATGGAGCATTAGAGCATTCACAGCACGGGTGTGGGAAAGCACCTGGAACACAGATGTCCCAGTCCCCATGATCATCACCATCATCATCATCATCTCACAATCATGAGTAGGTGCCAGTCCCTGAATAGTTATGACTTTCTAGCATTTAATTGAATATTTTATACAAACTGCGTATGTTTTTGATGCCTGGGTCTTTTCTTGGGAATCAAAATTGCCACAATGTGGTGAGATCACTTCAGATTACTCCCCTAGTGAAGTTCAGTGCAAATTCCATATTAACAACAGTCATCTGATGCTGTACATCAGATATGTAGAACTTATTTATGTTCAATCATCTCATAACTCAAAGTTTGTACCCTTCAACTACCAGCGTCCCATTTCCATACCCCCTGGATATTGTTTAGGTTGAGGAAACAGTTGAGGGAGTAGAAAGTAGGATATAAATTTTCCCATGTTCCCATTGCTATTAAGTAATAGTGCTGAGATGGGAATTTAGGTCAGTCTACTCCAAATCTTTGGCTTTAAACTCATAGTCTTTCCTTTTATTAAGTTCATACACTCCTAACACTAAAAAGAAAATTTGAGGCCAGCCACAGTGACTCACACCTGTAATCCACACTCTGGAAGGCTGAGGTGGGTGGATTCCTTGAGCTTAGGAGTTAGCGACCAGACTGAATAAAAGTGAGACCTATCTTTACTAAAAATAGAAAAATCATCTGGGCATTGTGGCGAGTGTCTGTAGTCCCAGGCACTCACTGGGGAAGCTGAGGGAGGAGGAACGCTTGAACTCAGGAGTTTAAGGTTGCTGTGAAGTAGGCTGACCCCACAGCACTTTAGCCTGGGCAAGACAGTGAGACTCTGTCTCAAAAAAAAGAAAAAGAAAAAGAAAGGAAAAAAAGAAACTTTTAGCATGCATGCTCTCAATATACGTATATCACATTTAAATAAATTCCATGTTAATGAATTAATTAACATGTGTATATGTATTTCTATTATGAAACTGCTAGCAATCATATATTTCAAGAGATGGGAGAGCTAAAGACAAACAGTATTTAATTTTTTTATTTTCCTTATTATCACCACAATCTTTTGGTGTCACTAATTTTATGAATATTGCATCATTATTTTTAAAATCGTAGTTTGCTAGTTATGACACAGTGATCTTTGACACTTAGGTACTCACAACTAAAAACTGTGTTATACAAAGATGGGGATCAAACCCAATGCAGGCATGTGTGCTCTTATTAAATAACGGTATGCATTTTTAATCTCATCCACTAACTGGTCAAAGATTTTTCTTTTAATCCAACTAGTAAATTTCCATTTTTCTTGAACTCAGTTGCAAACTAATCAGAAGGTCAGATGTTTATATTTTTTTCATAAATGAGTTCAAAACCCTCTGTAACTCTTAAGAGTATCTTTAAACTTGTTAGAAAATTTGTTTCTAATTTTTTTAAAAGTATTAAAGTATGAGTTTTAACATATAGCACCTTTTTTCAGTGAAAATATTCATATAATAGTAGAAACATTTCAAAACATCTACTTTCAACATATTCTCTATAATTCACCAGTTCCTTTTTCAATTATGATATTTTCTCACCCATTTTTAAGACATCACCTAGGTAAGACTGTTCATAATGTCTGCTTAGTGTCATACTTACTCTGATAGCCTCTGCTGCAGCAGAGAAGGTCACAGTTTATATTGCTTTTAAAAGAAACATGTAAATGTATAATATTTTTAAGGTCAACATTTCTGAGAACTTGTTATAACCACAGAATCTTACTATGGAACAAAAAATTTTCATAGAAATTCTCTATGTCATTATAAACTGTAGTGAATGTTATACTATTTCTGCCTAATTTTCAGCAAATTAGTCATAGTAAGACATCCTATAGCACTATCAAAGGACAATATATTTCAATAATGCAAAAGAGAGCTCAGCCTTGTTGCCTATCTTGCTGTGTTGGGGAGCTCTCCGGTATGCTCTGCTACCAGGAAGCCCTGGGTACCATGTGTAATCCACAACTGTTTTGACAAAGGGATCAAACATTACAGTTTATGATATTTAACACTATGAGTAAAGCTTAAATTCTGTATCTTTTTAGGTGAAAAATATAAATGGAAATTCCAATATTTTCCTAGTGCCAATGGGTCATCTTGCACCCTCCTTGGGACGCATTCTTGGAGCCCACTGCTCACTGCTTTGATCATCAAAGGGTAGAAATGCTTTCCTGAAAATTAAAGAGAGCATTGGGGGGAGGGAGGAGGGAGGAGGGGGGATGTGGAGGGGGATTGGCGAGAATACACTTGCGGTGAATCTTACAAGGGTATATGTGAAACTTAGTAAATGTGGAATGTAAATGTCTTAACACAATAACTGGGAAACTGCCAGGAAGGCTATGTTAACCAGTGTGATGTAAATGTATCAACCGGTCTGTGAAACTAGTGTATGATGCCCCATGATCATAAAGAGAGCCTTGTAGTGAGGCTTGGAAATTTCCCTTAAATGATAGTAAAGGGATAACAAGGGCAAAACACAAGGACAGAATGAGAGAAATTCATAAAATTCAAGGGACGTCAGTGTGATTTTAGAAGCAGCAAAATAGATGGGTAAATGGCAGCTGACTTAGGAGAACAGAGGAAGCTGAAAGTCTGCCCACAGTGGAGGCTGGAGGAGGTGTGTGGAGGAAGTGAGACGGAATGCAAGTACCTTTGAGCCACAAGACCCCTGAAAATCTGAGATGAGATTAGCACCAGGTGTCTCTGAAGGCAAAGGCACAGAGGCATTGAAAATGGGGAAATCAGTAAAAAGCTTGTGTCAGAAGCAGTTAGACCCAGATCTGTAAGCAGCCAGGCACAATCTCTGAACACCAAGTACAATCTGCTACATTGAGGGGAATTAAGCTTGTTTACATATCCAATGGGGAGACCCTGCCCAGCCTTTAACAAGTAGCAGCCAGCAAGAGACTGGCTGATTGCTCTCTGCAGAAACTGACCCAAACATGAGAAAAGATTTCCGGTTAGTAACATTTTAGAGTCTTTCAATAAAAACCACCTGACCCTAGACAAGGAAGTGACCCTGAAGCAAAGTTCACTGGTTGGTTTGTTTGTGAAACAGAGTCTCTCTTTGATACCCTCTGTAGAGCACTGTAAGATCATAGCTCACAGCAACCTCAAACTCAAGCGATCTTGGACTCAAGCAATCTTCTTGTCTCAGCCTCCTGAGTAGCTCCTGCCACAATGCCCAACTAGCTTTTCTATTTTTAGTAGAGATGGGGATTTCACTCTTGCTTAGGCTGGTCTCAAACTCCTGAGTTCAAGCAATCTGCCCACTTTGGCCTTTCAGAGTCCGAGGATTATTGGCATGAGCTACCTTGGCCAGCAGAATCACTGTTTGATAAATCCCACCCATGCTCCCAGAGCTCCCATACAACCTCTGCGCCTCTGTCTTACACATGAACGAACAGCAGAAGTATCAGACATGACAAGAAATACTCTAACAAATAAGACTGAGACCAAATCCAAGGAAAAAGAAACACAAGCAAGGAAGGAGACTGAAGAAAAGGTAAAGACTCTATAACTAGGGGTCATCGGGACTTTGAGAGATGGGAAGAATCTGAAACAATAACACAAAAGAGCTCTTTTAAAATGAAAATATGACATCAGGAAGAACTAAACCAATGGAAGGGTTAAAAGTTAAATTTGGAGAAATATCCCTAGAAGACAGATATTTGGAAAGTAAGTCATCAAATATAAAAAGATTACAAGATTAATCCAGGCGGTGCACCATCTATCTGAGTATTAGGGGCTCCACAGAGAAAGAAAAAGAAAAACGGAGGAAGAAGAAATTATCGAAGAAATTATCAAAGCACTATTATTAAATTATTTCCCTAATCTGGAAGAACATTAGTTTTTAGGCTGAAAGGTCCCACCACATGGCCAGCAAAAATAAGTTTAAAGGTCAGAGAACTAAGTCATATTGCCGGAAAGTGTCATAATATCCGAGGCAAAATTAATATACAAAAAGCTTCCAGAAAAGCCGGCACAGTGGCTCATGAGAGGCCAGGCAGGCTGATTGCTTGAGCTCAGGAGTTCGAGACCAGACTGAACAAGAGTGAGACCCCCGTCTCTACTAAAAAAAATGAAAAAACCAGCTGGGCATACTCGTACATGCCTGTCGTCCCAGCTACTGGGGAGGCTGAGGCGGGACAATTGCTCAAACCCCAGAGTTTGAGGTTGCTGTGAGCTATTACACCAGGGGAGTCTATGCAAGGTGACAGAATGCAACTCTTTCTCAAAAGAATAAAAAAAAGGTTATAAATAAAATAAAAGCTTCCGGAGAGAAAAGGTACCTCAAAATCAAAAGACGGAGAGTAAGAAAAGCTTCAGACTTCTTCATAGCAACACTGCATGTAACTAAAATATAACAGATATGCTTTGAAAATTTGGAAAGCAAATGGCTTGCTACTTAAAATTTCGTACTTAGTGAATCACAGTCAAGAAAAAGGTAGTAGAAAGGCACTTTCATACATAACAAGTTCACAAAAACTACCAAATTTGCATTTCTCAAGCAGCTACTGACGGCTGTGATTCAACAAAGTGAGGAGGAAAGCAAAAGAAAGAGAAAAATGAGATGAGGAAACAGAGGCTCTCACACAGAAGACAAGTGAAGGGAATTTCGAGGATGATGTTGAAGGACGCCCCAGAAAGCCTGGACAGGGATCCATCCAGATTAGAGAACAGCAGAAGGCTCCAAGGAGGTCGCCCGCAAGGGGAAAAATAAAGTAGATGAGCTACGTGTGCGAACCCATCAAAGAGAGATTTTCATCTGTTGGAGAGTGTGGGCTTAGTAACATGAAAATAAGCAAATGTCAAAATCATTCTATTAAAAACTTCAAAGGAAAAATGATAAACATAAAAAGCCATCCACGGATATACATTTGTAAGTCTTAGGAGTGGCTGTAACATGCATCCTAGATCTGTGCTCACATACATTTATGTAGACTGGAGCCAAGCTCGTGAAATGTCTAGATATTGATTTACTACCTTGGTGATGCAGCGTGCACGAGAGCTAACTTCTTATTTTCTATACTTGGAAACTGAACAGTCATTTTAAAAACTGAAACATTTCCAGAATATACATTTCTGGACGCAGAAGAGCTGACCACGGCAGCCTCTCCCAAGGGAACGTGGGGTGAAGAGAAGTTGAGTAAAATATTAAAAGTCTCCAAGAACTATTTGAATGTTTTTAAAGCATGTATATTATTTTGATTAAAGAATAAAAATGAAATTAAATGAAAAAGAGAACATCAAAGGTAGCTAAAAGAATAACAGCTAGCATGACAGGGCACATTGTGTTTGAGCGTTGGCCGTGCCTTCGCTCAATTTCTCCTTCCACCAATCCCATGAGGTAAGCGCTATTATTATAACACCCATTTTGTAGGAGAGAGCACTAAGGCTCAGAAACCTTAATTAAGTTGCCCATGTTTGTACAGCTAGGAAACAGCAGAATATTAATCCACACAGCCTGACTCCAAAGTCTTCTTTCTTAACCTCTGCTATGCTGAAAAGGAAGGTCTTTCAAAGGCATGCCAAGAACGTTTTTTGATTGAAAGTCCATCAAATTCTATAAGGAGTTTCAGCAGTGGGACCAAGAGCTTACCCAGAGAACACTTCAGGGTCTGTGCCCCACGCAGACGGGCGGGCAGCTATGGCTCTAACATTCTCTGCCCTGTACTTCTTTACTTGCAATTTTAGCTTAGGCATCATGGCCCTTATAGAAATCTCAATACAGCACCCCCAGAATGTCTGAAGAAAGGCATACTGCTGAAAGGCGGTGCTGAAAACGTGCTGTCATTAACTCACCAATGACTGCAATCAGAACTATAAGGAGAAAGAACCGTGTGGATCTCAAGTGGCTCTAAGACTCAAGTGGAATTTCTTCTTAATCTTCACACAAGCACTGCACACCTACACTACATATTAACAAGATTTAAATCAATCTTCCACATCACTAAATTTAGAAACAGTTGACAGATTCTCCATGTTCAGACTTGGTTAAAATAAGATCAGATAAAAGCAGGAACCAGCTCACAGTGTGTGCGATGTTTACCTCACCCCAGAAAAGGGGCCGCGTGGAGCACAGGAGAAGCTCCGTGAGAAGTCCTGGTGTGTTGGGTTTCTCTCTTGAAACACTATTCCGTGTTGTTGGGTAAATGTTAGTTTGTCAGAGTGGGGAGGCTCAGCTGGAGTCAGAAGATGTGACATCATATGCCAGTGAGGCGTCTGACTGATGTTCTAGGACAGGAACTTTGAAGAAGTCACAGTGAATTCTTTCTATCCTCCAAGTGCTAGTGAGCCGACCTCAGCCCAGGAGCACTGGCATCACCAATAGTCTTTCATATGACATTTCACATTTTCAAAATACCCGTTGCTCTTCTTGGGGTTTTGGCAGGATGACATAGACAGTTGTCACAACAGTGTCATAGACAGTGTGAAAATGTCCACAACGTGGTGAGCTGAGGATAACCTAAGAGAATAGCTGAGTAGTTTTTCAAACTTCCAACATCAGGGAAGAGAAAACCTCGCTGGCCCCAAGCACCTGTAGACCTAACCTTGATCCAGCTTGTCTTGATGACAACATAGAGGCCGTGAGCAGGAGGAGCTGCAGTGCAGGGGGAGCAGCTAGTCAAATGCCTTGGATGTGGTCATTCTACTGGCTGAATTTTTTGCCATAGTCTTGATTATTATCATGATGATGATTTTTAGAGATGGGTCCCAGTCTTTCCCTAGCTGGAGTGCAGTAGTGTTATCATAACTCACTGCAGGATCAAACGTCGGGGCCCCCGTGATCTTCCTCCCAAGTAACTGGGACTACAGATGTGCACCACTCTGCCTGGCTAATTTTTTTGAGACAAAAACTCACTCTGTTGCCTAGGACTCAAGCAGTCATCCTGTTTCAGCCTCCCGGAGCAGCTGGGCCTACAGGTGTGCGTCACCACACACATGTTCCATATATTGAATCTATATATGAAGAATCTATCAACTATTTCCAAATTTCATGCCCAACTTATTTTTTAAGACAGGGTCTCACTGTGTTGCCCAGCCTGATCTTCAACTCCTAGCCTCAAGCAATCCTCTCACTCCAGCCTCCCAAGTTACTGGGACTATAGGCATGAGCCAGCACGCCCACCCACAGTCTTGATTGTAGTATTCTGGGTTGGTGTCAGACCACAGGGTCTTATTTCAGTCCACAAAGCATTGTTTCGAAATCTAAAGGAACTCACACACACACAGATACTCTATTTCATGGTCTCTTTCTTTGCTTCTTAAATTTTGATTCAGAGAAACAGACCCTATTTATTGCTTTGACAATGAGAAAAACAGTGTGGATTTTTACTTTAATTTGAAGCTATGTTTACTGGACACTGACGCTCTTAAATTCTGTTGATGAAATGATTTCTAAAGAAGCTAGCTGGAAAAATTGCTAGCAAGGGAAATAAGGTGGTAACCTTGAACTTTCTATATACATTAAGAATCGGATAAGAGAGGAAATGTTTGAAGTAATCTTATCTGTAGAAAGTGGGGTAAAAATTAAGAGAGTGCATTAAAACATAGTATTTTAAATTTCATACACTTGAGGCTTGCTGAACTTCTATGGAGATATTGAACAAACAGGTTGTAGGTATTTTATGAAATTACTCAATTTTTCAAAATTAAGTTTGTACAAAAAGTATATTACTTATGAATCCAATTCTGTTCTAAATGAAGTTTTCACCTTCCTCCTATAAGAAGCTCAATCAAGCATCTTCTTCTTTTGTAATAAAAGAAACGAACATTACTTCCCTTGGTTTAATAAATTTTTTTATTTTAATGCAACAAGTTTCATGATAATAAAACAACCTAAAGGTACTTTCTGATTGTTGAGAGAAATGGGTGTGGGTTCTGAGCTCAGAAGTGAACACACAGTTCTGGGGTTTCTATTAGTCTTTGTGCATTCCTCATTAGGGATTAAGGATGAGCTTCCAGCAAGCCTGGGAGGTGGATGTGCAGCCATGGAGGGCTGGAGGAACCTACGCCAAATGCCCCCCTCGCCTGTTTCTCATCATCTGTTCTTTCAGATCTTGTTTTAGCTCCAGGACTCTCTGACTTCTTGGGTTGGGCAAAGTCCCCTTACCACTTTCTGTTCTTGTAATAGGCCTGGGTCTCCCTTCTGGCCTTTTGTGACCACAGCCAAAAATCTCCAACAGTGTAAATAGTTGTTAATGTCTCCCTCCCCACTCTAAAGAGTAAGCTTTGTGGTTAGGTGCAGTGGTTCACATCCATAATGTAATCCTAGCACTTTGGGAGGCCAAGGCAGGAGCATCACTTGAGGTCAGAAGTTCAAGACCAGCCTGGGCAATATAGTGTGACTCTGTCTCTATAATTTTTTTTTTTTTTTTTTAATTCCAGCTGTGGTGGTAGGCACCTGTAGTCCTAGCTACTTAGGAAGCTGAGGTAGGAAATCTCCCTAGGCCCAGGACTTCAAGGTTGCAGTGAGCTACGATTGTGCCACTGCACTCTATGATGGGCCTCAGAATAGACCCTGTCTCTAAAAAAAGAAATAAATGTAAAAATAAAAGGGAGTAAACTTTGTGTGGGCAAGCAGTGATGTTTGTTCATTGCAAATCCTCAATGCCTTGCATATAAGCCCCTACTGAGAAAAACCAAGGGTATCAGACAAAAGGCTCATATATAGAATATATGAAGAATTCTCAAAAGAACAGTTACAAAAAGTGAAATAATTCTATGATAAATGGAGGTGGACAGATACAATACTTCCTTAAAAAGGATACATGGATGGCAAATAAACCCATGAAAAGTTCTTTAACAGCATTAACCATTCAGAAATCGCAAATTAAAACCACACTGAGCTATCACTACATACCTGTTAAAATAAAAAATAGTGACAACACCAAATTCTGGCAAAGATCCAGAGAATTGGGATCATACACACATCACCGCTGGCCACGTGAAACAGCACCAGCACTCTGGAAAACAGTTTGGTAGTTTCTTTGAAAAACGAATCAGATACTTATTATATGACCCAGCAACTGTATTTCTGGCATTTTGTTTTTGAGAAAAGAAATACTGTGTCCACACACAAACCTGAACATGAATATTCACGGCAAGCTTATTCATAATGGCCCCAAACTGGGATGACCCGAATGCTCTTCAACACAGTGTGACACCCACATATCGCAGGATCCTATTCAGTCAGGAAAAGCGCAGAGCATGGGCCTCACGGCAACCTGGGGGATCTAGGGGGCGTTGTGCTGAGTGAAAGGATACGGTCTCAGAAGATTAATTTCTGTATGATTCTATTTGCATAGTGTCCTTGAAATGACAGAATTATAGAGAACGGGAAGAGATTAGTGATTGTCAAGGGTTAGAGTGATGGGCAGTAGGGGCTGGGTGTGGCTGGACAGAGCTGGGTGCAGGAGGCCTCCATGGTCAGCCACTGGTGCCTTACCATTCCTGTAACGTGGGTCACAGGATTCTCCATGTGCTAAAAATGCATAGAACTACAGGCGCACACACAGATACACACACAACTGAACTCTGAATAAGCTCTGTGGATTGTAGCCATGTTGATTTTGCCGCTGTGATTCTGTATTATGGGTGCGCAGAATGTTCCCAGCAGAGGAAGCTGGACGAAGCGTACACAGCTTGTCCCTCTACATCTTCTTGTCCATCTTTAACTATTTTTAAATGAAAAGATAAAAACAAACAAGCAGAATGACATGTAGGGAGGGAAGCTGGGGACTCAGAGTGTCCCTGGTGACTAGCCTTGGTGTCGCTGTCCCAGCTGCGGCTCGCCTGTGAGTGCACATGCGCGGGGCTGTGCAGCTGAGCCAGAAGGAAGCCGGCAGCGCTGAGGATGAGAATGAGAATAGGGGCTTTATAATCAGAACCATCAGACCCCACAGGCTTGATGTCCCCATCTCACCAGCACTGAAGCTGATGTCAGGCCCCACGTCCTCAGGTGGAGATAAGATGACCTCATATTTATTGCCTCTCAGTTTATGTCAGGAGTCCTCAAACTGCGGCCCGCCAGCCACATGAAACAGTGTGAATTGTATTTGTTCCCGTTTTGTTTTTCACTTCAAAATAAGATATGTGCAGGGTGCATAGGAATTTGTTCACAGTTTTGTTTTGTTTTTTAACTATAGTCCGCCCCTCCAACAGTCTGAGGGACAGTGAATTGGCCCTCCCATTTAAAAAGTTTGAGGATGCCTGGTTTATATCCACAGAAGATCAATAATACCCTAAATGATTAGTAGGAACTTTGCATGCAGGAGGCATCTAGGTGGTATGGTTAAGTTGATGCCGTCCTGGTCTTCCAGGATGAGGGTCAGGACATGATGAAGACACGGACAGCAGTGCCCGGCAGGGAGTCAGGAGCTAGTTAGGGACAGGGCAGGCAGGACCCTGTCTGTGCCACACTAAGCCACACTGGATCCTAAGGGAAAAGGAAAGATCAGTAATACTAACCTTCTATTTACTTAAATCTTCTATTTTGTTCATCGTGAATTTTTTGGCCTTAAGTTTAATTTTTTTAAATATTGCAATAAAACACAGTCATTTCTCATTGTTTACAGATTATATTCTCGACAATTTACCTACTTACTGAAATTTATTCATGATCCCTAAGTGGATTCCTGTGGCAGTTTCCTGGTTATCTGTGGGCATACGGAAGAATGTCAAAAATTCAAACCACCCAACACTCCTGTTCCCAGCTAGGATGGAATGGAGGATGCTCTGGTGTGGTAGCTCTCAGACTGCAAACAAGTGTCCTTTCCTTAATCTACCAACTGCCACTTTTTTTTTTTTTTTTTTTTTTTTGGCTGTTTAGGCCAGAGCTGGGTTTGAACCCATCACCTCCAGAATATGGGGCCAGCGCCCTACTCCTTTGAGCCACAGGAGCCACCCCCAAAGGCCACATTTTTCACATTATTGTACCTTTTTCAGTTTGTATGGTTTTACTGTTTACAATGCCATCAAAATGTAGTCCTGAAATGCTGTCTAATGTTTCTAAGCACTAGATATGTCTTTTTTTTTATTGTTAAATCATAGCTATGTATATTAGTGCAATCAAGGGGTACAATGTGCTGGTTTTATATACAGTCTGAAATAATCTCATCAAACCGTTCAACGTAGCCTTCATGGCATTTTCTGAGTTATTGTATGTAGACATTTGTATTCTGCATTTAGTAAGTTTCGCCTATACCCATTCTAAGATGCACCATAGGTGTGGCCCCACCTATTACCTTCCCTCCACCCTAACCTGCCCCCTCTCTTCCCCTCCCTTACCCTTTCCCCATAGTCTTGTGCTATAGTTGGGTTATAGCCTTCATGTGAAACCTATAATTTAGCTTCATAGTAGGGCTGAGTACATTGGATACTTTTTCTTCCATTCCTGAGATACTTTGCTAAGAAGAATATATTCCAGCTCCATCCATGTAAACATGAAAGAGGTAAAGTCTCCATCTTTCTTTAAGGCTGCAT